>OY856188.1:125070251-125222692 GCA_963693315.1 Diogma glabrata
ATATATATATATATATATATATATATATATATATATATATATATATATATATATATATATATATATATATATATATATATATATATATATTAAGTATATATATGAAGGTAGAATTTGTTATTCAATAGAACTTCTACTTTTTACATGTTGTGTTTGATAATTATTGCTTTGATTTGACCAGAATTTATTATTAAGAAAATATATTCATATTTCATTAAGCTACCTTGCTTCAAGTGAGTAAACATTTCAAGTTGTTTTGAAAACATATTTGCAACACAACAATTGTTTTATTTATCTCTAAGTCAATGGCAATATTTCCGAGTTAAATACAAAACTGTTCTTTCCCTATATTTAATATTTTTTTAAAATGCGCTGTTATTGCAAAAAGTACTTGTGTTTTGAATGAATCACTCTGTAATCAATATTATAATAATACGATTGATGTTATACAAACAAAAATAATTTTCATCTCTTTGACATAAATAACTTCATTATTGTCAAAGAGATAAATTATAATTTTTATTTTGTTTGATATTTATACATTTTAATAATTTTGTTTTGTTCAAACTTAACAAGCATTATAATAAATTTCACTAATAAATTAAAATAAAAACGCCAATTTCTTGTTAACTAATAGTTTTTATTTACTATATACGTATTTCGAAAGCTTTGCTTTCATCGACAGCAGTATATATCAAAACTAAATTTTAGAGCACATTAATCAATTAATCATTAAATTAGTAAATAAAAACTATTAGTTAACAAGAAACTGGCGTTTTTATTTTAATTTATTAGTGAAATTTATGTATTTTCTTTTAAATTTCCTACAAGCTTTTGCTTGAGAATAAACTTCTATAAACACTTAACAATTAATATACTCTTTAATCTCAATATTGTTTTATTAGTAAGATTATCTAAATTAATAAGAAGTTGTTGAATTTTTATTGTAATTTTATGTTACTTTTTTTGTTAGTTTTGTTACAAGAATTCATTGACATCATCTTTAACATTTCGATGGTATATAAACAGCGCGGTTCTTTGAGAGCAATAGTTATCAAGAATATTTATTAAAATCGCTACTGAAATTCTGTCACGATGTATTTTAAAACAATTATTTTGTTTGCTTTTTTGAATCAAATTAATTTCACAATTGGAGGGTATCATGGTTCTATTGAAAATATTAAATATTATATTAGTTATCCATTTAAGGTGAGGATAAAAATTGTGTTTACAAAGAAATTGTAATAATTTAAAAATGTTTTCTAGTTGAATTGGTATCAGGCAAGTCGATATTGTACTTATCATGGAATGCATCTAATTGATATCAACACAGAAGAAGAAAATGATCGAATATTACACATAATAAACAAGTATGCCGGTCCAAATAATATAACCAATTTACATTTATGGACTAGTGGTACAGATTTAGGATCTGAAGGTCAATATTTTTGGACAACAACAGGACATGCAATTCTTTATACTAATTGGCTAGCGAATCAACCAGATAACGCTAATAATGGAAGTGAGAATTGTTTAGTGTTACATGGATCACATCAACATCGTTGGAATGATGTTAATTGTTTATCAAAATATTGGTTTATGTGTCGAGATTCCTTAAGTCTTCCTAATACTTTAAATGGAAAATGTGTTCAAGATATCGATGTTAGATTTGATGATGATAAATTTATAGTACAATAACGGCAACAATGTGTTTTAATGTTAATTTTTTCAAGTAGTAAGATGCGAAGCCAATCCATTGCTGGTTCAAGTAAGTTAATCGTTCGTGTAAGTTGGCGTTTTAATATGTAAAGTTTGAGATATATCACGTGTTTTAATGGCAAAGAATTGAAGAAACTAAACAAATTACTTGGTTGGGCTCATCAGTTGCGGTTTATTTATAACGTACAATCCTTATTTTATGGAGCACACGCTATTTGATATGATTTAATTGGTTCATTAACTTCCTTATAAGCTACTAATAAATTCTGAAAAATAACTTTGCATGGAACAATGATCTATGTGTTTCATTCGTCTGGTAGTTCTATTCAATCTTGTAAACGACTTCGCCTGCAGTTTTTGCTTGGATTCAACACTTTGACAGCAACGGAAAAGAAATTTTATGCATTTCTAGGCTGTTTATGATTGTTTTCTTACAGTCATATAGTGTTTTATAAAACAGTTAGCTTTTAGAACGGATTGAAAATGTTAAACTATGTCATTTTATTTTCTCCTTTAAGCTGGTATGGATGGAAAATCGAATCAAGACCTTTTCCTTTTTTTTGAAACTTCGGTAATTGTTGGTATAATAAAAAGAAAATAATGCGTGTTGTTTGTTTGGTTTTACATTTTTCTTTAGTTTTCTTTAAGGTGGCTATTAATTTCTTAAGAAAATTGGTGACAATCAAACATTAAAGTTAAATTGTGGTCAAACGGGTTATTCGATTTGAGTAAATTCTTTTGTTTGAGAGGTAATTAGGGAGTTTTTATTAAATCGCACATAGTACAAAAAATTTCCACTTTGTAATATATTCAAATGCCTCTTCTCAAAAATGAAAAGTAACGCATGTCTGTAATTTTAGTACATATTTTTGAGTAAATAATAAACCTTTAAAATATAAAAAAAAGTCGGACAAAAGCGAATATATCTCGCTCGTAATGGATTCGTGTGTGTATTATTTCACCAGAATAGTTCTTCTGCAAATCACAATTTTAGAAAATAGCCAAAAACAGTGCTTTCGAAAATGCACTACAAAAATAATTTCTTTTTGAAATTCCACTCTCAAATTTCCACTCTTTCGAAAATTCTCCTCCAATTTTAATTTGAAATTAAACAACCCACAAAATATTTTGGTTTCGATTCAGCAAAAGGCCTACACCCGTGAACTTTTTTAAATTTTTTCTTTTGTAATGTTCATTACATTTTCGAAAATAAGTCGAGAATTGTGCTTTCGAAAATTACAAAAAAAACTGTTTTGCACTACAAAAAAAACCACCTTTCATATGACATGATAAAAAGTAATTTTTTTTCGAAATTCCTACTATCAATCTCATCCAATGAACATTTGAAATTATAACAACCAAATCAAGAAAAAGGGATTTTTATGCGAAATTCCTACAACCGTGAATTTTTTTAATTTTTTCCTTTTGTAATGTTTGAAGTTAAGAGGAGGGGGAAGGTCAGAAAAATACTCGTATTTGGTAATAACTCAAAAACTAAGCAGTCGAAAATTCAATTAAAAATTTTTTTTAAAATATTTTCATGTCTTTTGATTTTTCTAAACCAAACTCGATTCCTTAAAAAAAACTTTTGTTTTACTATCTCCTTGATAGATTTAAATATAGATGAAAACCACAACATGAAATTTTTTTGTTATCAGCAGGCGTGAGAAAGCACATTTAACAACTGTAGAAAATCAAGTTAATAGCACTTATAGTTTGTGAGTAAATCGATTATGTACAAATTTGGACAGACACCGAAGTTTTAACAATAGGGACGGTTTTCACTTTTTCAAAGTACGGCGCCCTAAAACTAAATCGCCCTCGCCCATTAAATTAGACAATGAACATTATGTATTAACATTTACTCATGGATATCAGAATATTCCAGCTATTTAGACCGTTATTTTCGAAACACAGGGAAGGACAAACAGACAATCAAAAGTTAAAATAATAAACTAAGAACAAGTGAACGTGATGTGCTGGCAGTGTGGCGATCCCACTTTCAAGACCTACTGAATAGGAAGATTGAAGTTCATCCTATTCGAGCAATTGCTCCATCAACTGAGGAGATTTTTGTCCATTATCGCAATAGAAGAAGTAGAAGCCGCCATTATAAAAATGAAAAATGGCAAATCACCAGGTATCAATGAAATTCCCGCAGAACTATTGAAAAATGGAGGAGTTGCTCTGGTCTCATGTATAAACGAGTACTTGCTCGACTCATACTGTTCGCCGAATCTATGATCCGTGACTATCAGTGTGGTTTTTGACCCAACCGCTCAACCACAGATAAATGTTTTACCTTAAGGATGATTCTGGAAAAATTATGGGACTACAACATCAGCATTCACCAGCTCTGCATTGATTTCAAGCAAGCATATGATAGCATCATCCGCGACAACCTTTGGTCCGCTTTCATATGCGTTGGTATCCCAGAAAAACTTGTTTCTCTGTGCAAATTCATAACATTGAGATTAAATTGTAGAATAGTAATCGAAGGGTCAGTTTCTGATCCTATCGATATAACATCAGGTGTTCGACAAGGTGATGCACTCGCACCCGTACTATTTAATTTGGCACTGGAGTACGCGATAAGAAAAAGCCGAATTGAGACACAAAACTGCATATATAACAAATCTAGTCAAATTCTTGGATACGCAGATGATATTGTGCTTCTCGGACGTAGAACAAGTGATATTAAGCTTGCAAGAAATGCTAAACGATTTGGATTATGCATCAACACCAACAAAACTAAAGTGTTAATATCATCTAGGAACATACCTAGCGGAAAGCTGGATACTAGCGACTATGAAGTGGATCTCGTGGAAAAATTCAAATATCTCGGGTCTGTAATAACATCGTCAAATAACATGCAGGCAGATATCAAAGCCCATGTCTCAGCTACATACAGAGTTTTCTACGCATACTCAAAACTTCTGCCATCAAAACATCTTTCACGGTCGTGCAAACTCACACTTTACAAAGCTTTAATCTGACCTGTGCTTACATTGTGAAGTGAAAGCTGGACTGTGTAGAACTGACTTCCTCTGATTGTAGAATTTTATCAACATTCAAGAGGAAGGTCATACGAACAATTTATGGTCCCTGTAAAGTTGCTGAAAATCAGTATAGAATCTGAATGAATCCTGAAATCAGACAGAGCTTCTTGGAGGCTGCGATGTAATCGGATTCAATAGGTCCAACCGAATTAGATAGTTTGGTCATGTTGAAAGGGTTCCATTAGATAGAATGATAAAAAAAGCGTCCCAACAACAACCGGCTGGTATTCGTTGGAGAGGAAGACCTAGACAACACTGGCGTGATGACATCATCCAAGACCTTCGTGATATAGGAGGTCGAAACTGGAGTCAACTGGTCATCTAGCGAGACGATTGGAAGCTGATTGCACAGATGGCTAAATCCCCCCCATTAGATGTAAACGCTAGAGAGAGAGAGTAATTATTACGGACAATGGAGAGGTTTTCAAAAAAGTTGCTGGACAAAATGGAACAATTGGGCTACCGGCAACGCATTAGTTTTTCGTGTACGTTTAGTAATGCGTTTATGCACAGCAAATAAAAACTTGTTTTTTCCAAAGATTTTTATGTTAATGTTTAACATCATCAATGCCTAAAACTAAAAATAATGTCATCATAAAAACGCCTTAACACAAACCGAAGTCCTGATATCTCAGAGGCTTCAAATTTCAGTTCCCTTATATTCTTTTCACTTACTTTCATGGTCAAATAAAATAGAACAGCTATTGAAAAAATTAGAATCTTAAATTCCCATTAATAGTTTAAAAAGCGAAATAAATTATTCAATAATACACTTATGTCGCACAAATAATGACATTTTCCATTTGAAAGCGATAAGATAACCCTTGCGAATTCTATTACTCACAAGATATTAACATGAACGACCAAAACTCAGGGATGTTAGTTAATAATGATATTGCATTTTAAAAGTCCTTGGAATAGTCTATCGTTTTAAAGTTCCAACAAAAAAAAACGATTTATGATCTCAAAAAGTGGCTAGTTGTGTCTAAGGATTATAATGATACAATCAATGATGTCTTCTCACTCCCAAATATTAACGAATATTTGGATCAGCTTGGCAATTCAAGTTACTTTAGCATAATTTATTTAGCTATCGGGTACTATTAGGTTCCATGAGACGAAGAAGATAGAGTCAAAACAGGTTTTTGTACTATCTTGGTACAATTTCATTTTAAAATGAAGCCTCTCGCATACTCTGCTTTCCAACGTTTGATGAATGTCATACTCACAGGTCTTACTGGACTTGTTTGTTTTGTGTATCTAAACCGCTTGGTATTAGATAGACATAATTCACAAGATCACCATAACAACTTACAAGAAGTATTTGAATATCTTCGTTTTCAAAACTTAAAAATAAATAAATCAAAATGTAAAGAAATTAATTGTCTCGTGCATGTCATAACTTCTCATGGTGTTATAAACGTCAAATGACAGCTAAACTAAATTACTCTGTATCTAAAAACGACAAAGAAATCAAATATTTTCTAGGCTGAGTTGGATTTGATTGAAGCCGTTTCATTACATATGTTTCCAAATTTGCTGAACATCAACATGGTTAAAAACCCGTGACCGGTGACGCTACTGGAACAGTTACCGGAGCAGTTTTATCAGAAAATCACGACCCGTTTGATTTTCAAATCATATATGCCAGTCTGGGGTTAAATAAAGCTGAAAAAATAACACCGCTATTGAATAAGCGAGGCGAAATGTTTTAGCTGTGTTTTGTAAAATAAATCATTGTCGTCTATATTTATACGGCGCAAAATTTGTCGTAGTGATCACAAACCATTATTTGGTTGTATACAGTCAGGAACACAACTTTTCGAGTATGATTATGAAATAAGTTGTAACGCGCTCCAAATTGGAACAAAAGAATAATCAAAATGTTGATGCCCAACCTACTATTTCAAAATTTATAAAAGAATTTCACATAACTCTACTTGTTTGACATAAAGGAATTTTTCGAACATGCAAACGTATCATATCTTTTTATTTTTTTTCTAAAATGTATTCTACTGCCGGACAATTTTTAAAAAAATTGCGATTATTGTCAGCAAAACAGTCTCACAAAATGACTAAAATGGTTAATCGAAAAAACCATTCGAAAAAGTGATAAAAATAATAAGTTTATTCTTATTATTCGTAGCTATGAAGGATGATTGTACTAAGTTTTTATTGGAAGTCCAGTTGGAAAACTAAGAATCGCATACCAACCTCAAAGCAATGGATCGATTGAGCGCTCACATCAAACTATTGTGGAATACCTCAGAGTATTTGCCGATAGTGATCTTTTAAATTGAGACGCCTGGGTTCTTTATACCATGTTCGTAAGCAACATAAAACAACACCAGTTAGTCTACGTCATATATCTTCCACCACGTCATATATACCATTTGAATTGATGTTTGGATCCCAATATACCTAGCTCATTTCATTTAGGATACCAATATACCCAGCTCACTTCAGATCCAATACACCCAGCTCATTTGATTTCGATGCTTTGTTCCAATCGATAAAACTACCATTCGGTAACTGTCAGTGAGCTATAACACTATGTAGAGTATGTTTAACACATGAGTAGTTTAACGAGTATATAAAAATGTTATAACTTAGTTGACGTTTCAAATAGATTAAAAGTAACAAACACGGTTTAGTTAAATAAACCTTTATCAGTATTTGTTATAACAAAAAATGCAACCAGTGTTTATACACATTTACAAAATTTCAGATACATTAAAGCTTAAACGTTTAACTTTAAGCTTAATCTAATTGAAAAACAAAATAGTGCCTACAGATTTCCATATCAGAATAATGTAAAATACTACGAAATAAAATTTGTTGTTAGTTACTTTATTATCTTCCAACTTTTTACAGTAAAAACTAATTCCAAGTAAAGCCTTACAGTAAGACAACCCTTTAAACTCATTACTTATCTAAAATATTCATTAAAACATAAAAATTTTCCAAAAATAAAAATTTAATATAAATTTACAAAAAACGAAAACTTTTTACGAAAAAATATTAAAATTTTCTCATTAAAATGCTTCAAAAGGAAAAAAAATTGTTTCCATTTTCCTTAGAAATTTCTTTCACGATCCTGTTTTCGATTAAAAAAAAACTAATTTCATTTTTCATTAAGTGGCGGTGGTACTGAGACATAAAAATCACTTCTTTAAAGGATGTACAACAAAAATTTCGGTTTTCAAACAAATATATTTTGTTCTGTTAAAAATATTTTTTTATTCGCCTATATATTAAAGTGTTACTTTATTACTGTGATTTGCGGCTTTAAAGTATCACTTTTCAACTATTTATTTTGTCGTCATAGCTACGTCCAAAAAAGTAAAAAGCATTTGTATTTGTTTAAATTCTATGAAAAATAAATTTTTTTATCAAAGCAACCCGCAAATTCAAAATTTCATTATCCAATTAAAATAGTTGTTATCATTTGTTGTCATAGAATTTGGAAAAAATAATAAATATTTTTCAAAGGTTACTTGTTCCACATATTTTTATTTTAAAATTTATGAAAATAAAAATGAAGATAAATAATTTTAATTTAGAATAAACAACTTTTCTTAAAATATTTTGCTTGCGGCGAATAAAAAATAGTATATGATGCACGGACGTAAGCTATTTTGGACTTAATGTGGGTGCAAATCTCGGCTAGCGCCTCGATTTGCAAACTCCACATCCGTCCAAAATCTTTAGCTTTACGTCCTAGCATCATAATGTACTATTTTATTTTTTGTAAACTGTTAATTGGTCTCATGAGGAAGTTTTTGTGTTTAATTTCAAATTTATTTGTTTTTTTTTTTAGTTTAGGGTCGGAAAATTAAATAAAACATTTTTTTTGCATTTTAATTTTTAAAGTAAAATGTTATTCTATTATGAAAATTTGTGATAAAATAATTTAATACAAAAATGTTGTAGTAAGGACATGGAATGACAATTTTATTAGATTAAAAATTAAATTAAAATGTTGGGGTAGTGCTATGAGGAAAACAAGACAATTGTTTTGCTAATTGTATCAGACGTTAAATTTATTCTGTTAATTTCTGTAATGAGGTTAAGTAAGAAAATATGGTAATGATTTTATTACGGAAATTTATAAAGAATAAGTAATATATTATTTAAGAAGATAATTCAATTTAAGTAGAACTCATCAATGATTTCTCTAATCTGTATCAAATTAGTTCAAATTCAACACTTTGATCCTCATCACTTGTCTCATTAATCACTTCTGCATTGAAATAAGTTTGAAACAAATCATTTAAATTCAGCCAGGCAAGATACTGTAATTTTTTTTTTTTGCAACTGAATTGGATCTAGCATTTTTATGTTTTCTTCTCACGTTATTTTTTTATTTTTTTGTATTCGTTTAAAAGAAAACCGTTAAAAGAAAAACAAAATAAATGTTCTTTTCAATTATCTTGCTCATTTTTCATTCATTCAAGAAAATTAAATGGAAATAAAAAGGAAACATGCATTTGCTTTATATCTTTTTTTTTCATAAATTTTCATTTGAAACGAACATACGAAAAAATTATAAAATAAATAAATAAATTACGAAAATAACAAGATCATGATTATTTGAAAGAAATCTGGAAAAACGTTTAAAACAAGTAATTGTGCTAATTTGTATGAGAAAATAAAGGAGAAGAGAATATGGTTATCACGCCAATTAAGACAGACACTCTAAGAAATGTCGACTAATTAGTTCGAATTAAGCTAAATCATCATATAAAAATCGACTGCAAGTTTTTGTTTGATAGTATTTCGTGAAAAAGGAGTTACGGAATACTTGAGAGAATACAAATGTATTTTTGTTGTATTGTACTGCATGTTCATCAGAACATTTTACGTTAGTAGAATTATTTTGGATTGAAGCTACTCTAGACAGTTTTGTTGCTGTGATTTGTGTTCCGTAAGGGAACGTACCCATGGCAACACTGGTCCTACTATAAGCGGCTTCTTCTGGTTGAACTTAACTATCGTTTTTTTAAGAATCGAGCAGTCGCGGAAATTTTCAAATTTTTTTTTCATTTCGTGCAAAAGGAGTTACGGAATACTTGAGAGAATACAAATGTATTTTTGTTGTATTAAAATAATGCCACATGTTCATCAGAACATTTTACGTTAATAGAATTATTTTGGATTGAAGCTACTCTAGACAATTTTGTTGATGTGATTTGTATTCCGTAAAGGAACGTACCCATGGCAACACTGGTCCTACTATAAGCGGCTTCTTCTGGTTGAACTTAACTATCGTTTTTTTTAAGAATCGAGCAGTCGCGGAAATTTTCAAATTTTTTTTTTACAAATTTGGTAGCAATCGATCGGGATCGACCGTCTCCCGAAAACTTTATGAGATTGGGGTGGATACCATGCCAGATCTTGTAATACCAAGCCAGAGTTATATAAATCAATTTTTTTATTAAAATAAGTCTTCCATAACGCAATTATGTTTGTTGAGTAAATTGATAAAGAATTTTTAATTAAAATCCACCGAAAAACCTTTCTCGGCCTATATTGCGTGATAATTAGTCGAATTTGCATGCTTAAAATAGAATCTACTAGAAATCTCTGATCATAAATTTAATGCTAACGTTGTTACGATATTTGGTCTACGTTAACGAAATTTGGTAAAGGTTATTTATCTCCATTTATAAACAAGGAAGCAAATTTAATTGGTAGTAAAATTAATATAAACTGCTTTGTTTTGTAACTCAATTGGATATTGGCTTGAGTTTTTTTAAGTTACGTGTTTAGCGTTAATTATTAATAAATGCTAATATAAATAAATTCACTACTTTTAAAATTGTGGGTAATTAAATAAAAAAAAAGATAATTAACAAAATATAACCTTTGTGAAAATTGGACATTGATAGTAAAATTATTATAAACTGATATTGTAATTCAAAGGGATATTTGCTTGAATTTTTATTTTTAAATAAGTTACCTGTTATGTGTTAAGTTTCAATAAATTCAAAAATAAATAAAATTCAATGAATTCAAATTTGTGTGCAATTACTTACAACATAGCAAAACAAAAGTAGTGCCGCTTAATGTTGAGTGGAAAATTGTTATGTAGTGGCTTACAAATCGAAAAGAGAAAAGGGAAACTAGGGGCTTGTTTGTTTGGGCGACATCGAACCAAAAAAAAAAAGGCAATCCGGCAAATTTGGAAAACGTACGAGAAAACGGGAAAGACAAACTAATCATACACAACCTCCTGTACTAGTGTTATATGAGAATTGAAGTGGAATCAGTGCACTCTATTATGCAAGACATTGATTGAACGCTGGAAGAGGGGGACCGGTTACCAGACATGGGGTGAGTCATTTTTCAGTACTTTTTTTTTAATTAAATATATTTAACTATACCTGAGTATGGAGGTGTATGCGGTGGTATGAGTGCGAGTGTGTATATGGGTGGATGGGGGGGGGGGGGGGGTGCCTGTGTGAGAACATGTAGTGCATGCGCGTATAAGTCAGAGGAGATGGTGCTAGATTAAATAAGTTTCTTTCCACACAACAATGATGTTTACGGTTATCATAGGTAGCAAGGACTACCTCCATTTTTTTATTTTATTTTAGAAGTCAAACCTGTTTAATCCGATTATTTCCATGACACCAAACCAAGATCTACCGTTATTTGTGGATTTTGGTATTATAATTTGATTTTATGTAAAAAGTAGTTAATACTAATTGATGTAGGGATTGTTGACTTTGCGCAGATAATAGTTAATAAATTTACCTTATTATTGATTGATTGTAATATTATTTGGTAATGATGATGTAGGTGTTGGTTTGGACAGGCTAATCATTTGAGTGAGGAAGCGTCTATATATCGTATGGGATATCCTACCGTGACCGGATGTTACACCACACCGACTGGCACTTGTGTTATGGGGTGGACGTTGTCACCATGCACATTGGGAATGCGTTGAATTGGGTTATCATTTGATATCCCTGATGGAAGTCTGCCAGATAAGAAATCAGCATCAGTGCCAGTCGTCCCCAATTTATTGGTGATTCACGCAATAACATCAAACCGATACATGACATAAACATACTTTAATTTGTAACATATCGCGGGTGTGGTGTTATAAAAAAATACATGGGAATTCAGTATTATTACTCTTTTACAGATCAGCAAATGGACCTAATATAAAAATATATTACTTTATAAACTAATAATCGGGAAAGCGATAAGTGATAACAATTTGCAGTAAAACAAACAATCGATATTTTTATTAGTTCTGTTTGTGCATTCCAAATTGTAACCGCGCGGGATATTTACTTTTAAAAAACTTACAATAAGTGTTACCACTTTTCCATGAAATTATAAATGAAGTTAACCTATTAAAACAATAATCGAATAAATAATTCAATCACTAACGGGAACTTTCCACCTTAATTGTAAATCAATTTAAAATTATTTTACAGTTATGTTTGGTTAAAATTTTACCCTCAAATACCGCCATTGTTTAATAAAACATAGAATGTATATCAATGAAATCTCTATGTGGTTGGATGTTGAAGTGGAAGTGAAGGATGAACATTTTGGAAGGTCAAACTTATGGGCATGGATGTAGGTATGAGTGATTGTGGGCATGTGTGTGTGAGTGTGTGCGTGTGTGTATGTGGGTGAGGGTGCGCGAGTGTATGCGGGGTGAGAGTTTGAGAATATGTGAGTGATTGTGGGGTTGGACGGGGTGATCGCGGTTCTTTTCACGTAAGGGGGTCGCCAGAGTCTGCGCTGTTCACTTGTTTTTTTTTATATATCCGCTTGTGTTATCATGTGTCACGCGTACATTACAGTATTTGTGCTGGAGCAGCAGGAATTCTTTCTCGATCCCATAGATTGCAGCTAGTTTGGGGCTATTAATACAACCTCGCTTGGTACGCGACCTGCTATGCCACTTCGTTGTTATTCAACGAAGCAGCGCTTCATTACAATCTATAAAGACTAAATGGTAAGAGAATAAAAAAATGTAATGGCGCCATTATCTTTTATTCAGACCGGCGTAACTTTTCAGTCCAAAAGTGGGCAGGTATCCCCACCACTAACCAACCCCGTGGGTGGGGTTGACACATTAAAGGAGTAAAATATGGCATGTGGGGTATCGTTAGAATCAAAATTTAATAACAAATCCAATCTCCTATATTACTCCCTGATCGGTGACATAACCATTTTTTACTCCCAAGGGGGTACCCTTATCGTAGAAAAAAATATTTTTCTTGCATGTCATGTTTGGTGTCGATTTCAATATAATCGGGGATGCTGAGTTCAATGATGATGATAAAAATGGGGGCCGGACTCAGGGTAGTCCAAAAAGGGGTGGATGTTGGGTTTCGGTTATAAAAAGTATCGAAATTATCGTCATAATAAAAATTGGGGTTGGATTCAGGGTAGTCCAATAATAGGTTGGGGTTGGGGGGTGGTTGAGGGGTCGGTTATACAAAGTATCGAAATTATTGGCATTATTATCGATTTTTACATAATCGAGGATGCTGAGTTCAATGATGATGGTAAAAATGTTGACCGGATTTAAGGTAGTTCAATAAGAGGTGGGGTTGGGGGTCGGTTATAAAAAATATTGAAATTAGCCTCATCATTATCAATTTTAACATAATCAGGGATGCTGCGTTCAATTATGATAATAAAGGGGTCGGTTACACAAAGTATCGAAATTATTGTCATTATTATCGATTTTTACATAATCGAGGATGCTGAGTTCAATGGTGATAGTAAAAATTTTGACCGGACTGAGGCTAGTTCAATAAAGGGTGAGGGTTGGGGGTCTGGTCATGAATAGTATCAGAATTATAGTCATTATTTTAATTTTAACATAATCAAAGATGCTGAGTTCAATGGTGATCGGATTAAGGGTAGTTCAATAAGGGGTGGGGTTGGGGGTCAGGTCACGATTAGTATCAAAATTGTCGTCATTAGTGTTTATTTCAACAAACTTGAGGACGCTGAATCCAACAGTGATGTTTAAATTGGGATAAAAAATATAAGGGTGTCACTAAAGGGTGGGAGTTGGGGGCTGAAAGCCGAAAATGTTCGCATACATATTATAAGTATTAATTTATCCAAAATGATGCTGAAATTAGTATTTGGGCTCTAGGGAAGAAACTAGAGCATAAGGGTTTGGGTCTTAAATTTGGGTAATGTTCAAATATACATAATAAATATTGGGTTTTCTATGAATCGAGAATACTGAATCCAATGGTGATGTTGAAATGCAGAACCACGTAATAAAAAATTTGTAATATGAAAAACACTATGTATTACAAATTGAATGAAAATGTTTGGCTATTTATTTCGGTAATTGCTTGTTGATTGATTTCAAATTTCAATGATAATGCTATTCTATTTAAAATCTAATCAAGCAGTATTTCTTTTTTGTTTGGGATCGAGTTCTACGTTTTCTTTCGTTGTTTGTTATCGATTCTTTCAGTTCAATGAGTTGATTTTGTTAAGTTCTTTTATTTCTACTGCATCTCTTTGTCGTTTCTGGAGGCTTGATTTATTCTCATTTAGTATTACATTTTGCATCTCCTGATCTTCTACGATATTTAGTCTTTTCATTTTTTTAACACGCTTGGATAAGTTTGTAGAATCCATTTCATATTTTACTTGTTTTTCTTCTCTGAGCTTAGAGATTTGCGTTATTAATAGTTTTTCAAGTTCAATTGAACATTTCAAAGATTTCATTGAAGAATTGTTTTCTGCTACATTTTCCTCGACTTCCATTTCTGTCTTTTTCGATAAAATTTCGTAAGTTTCGGTTTGAAATGATGTATTTTCTTGCTTCTAAAAATTTAGAGAATCGATAGAGAGTAAATCTAGTTCTTCCAATATTTTTTTCGATTATTTTGTGGTTCGTTCCGTATACTCAATTCTTTCAAGAGAGTTATTAAAGCATTTTCAAGTTCAATTGAACACTTCAAAGAGTTAATAGGACTTTTTTTTGTAAACAAACATTTTTTGAATTTTGTGATATTATGTTACTAGTTGTTGGAATTTGAGCTGTAATTTCATCTTCCAAAATTATTGGTAGCTTAGATGAACCATTATTTACTAGTACTTCCCGAATTTCTTGTAGTGTGTTTTCGATGGCTGTACAATCGTCTACTTCATCAAATAATTCATCCTCTATTTCCAAGTTTGTGGATATTGATTCTCTCGATTTTATCAACCGCTGCACTATTCCTTCTTTTAGGTTGGATTTAAGATATTCGTTTATGTATAATTTACTATGTATAATTTATGTACTATACCATATGATTACGTTTTACTATACCGTATGATTACAGATTTTTTGTATATTTCAATAATAAAAATATAAGAAATATAAAAAATTTGCTAATTTTGTTTATTAGTTTTCTTATTTAATAATTTTAAAATATTTTTCTGCAATGTTTCGACGATACATCAATTTGACGATATAATTCAACTAATAATTAAGAATAACCCACTTTTAATGGGGCTCCTTTGCTAAGTAACTCTAGCCTTGGTGAATAATGTATATTTGAACATTTTTTTATTCTCCACCCCATCCTCAAGCTTCTGATTTTGCTCCTATGGTTGCTTGATTGCATATTCCACGACCACCATTGGATTCAGTATCCTCGATTCATAGAAAAACCAATATTTATTATGTATATTTGAACATTTCCCTAATTTTAGAACCAAACTCATTCAAACGTATCCTCTAGTTTCTTGGCTTGACCCATAATACTAATTTCAGCATTACCATTGCATTCAGTACCCTCAATTTATCCAAAATCGGTACCCGAAATATATTTTCGGTTTTCCGCCCAAACTCCCACCCTCTAGTGACCCTTATATTTTTGATCCCAATTTAAATATCACTGTTGGATTCAGCTTCCTCAATTATGTTGAAATCAATAATAATGAAGATAATTTTGATTCTATTCATGACCAGACCCCCAACCCCACCCCAAGTAGCAAAAATTGGTATTGCTTTGGGATGTCATTTCTTTATTGCAACTTAATTCATTCTTTTTTTGGTATGTTGAATGTTTGTTACTTTAATGCTTCTTAAATCTTTCTTAAAATGGTATGGTCACCTGGGTTTTAAATCGGTATGTAACATCTCTTTTTAAGCATTTTTAAAGGCTTCTTAAATTGGTATTCATATAGAAAGATTAAATTGGAATGTACGAGCTCGAGTAAAGAATTCTTAAAGGCTTCTTAATTTGGTATGTATATTTGAAGTTGTAAATCGGTATGATAATCCTGCTTTAATACTTCGAATTTTTTACTTCAATTGGTATGATATTTTATGCTTTTTTTGTATACGTGTCAACATTTGACAGTTTTTATTGTTTGTTTGTTACGTTTATATCTTATGATTACTATACGTGTTTTGTTAAAATGGAACAAAATAGTTTATTAAATTTATGGAGAAAAAAGAAACGAACCGGTTATTATAAGAGATCAAATTATATGAAAATTCAAGAAATATTTAATCGGCAGTTAAAACGAAATTATGTAGAGCCTAGTTTGGTTACATCTGATACCATGAGCGATGTTGAGTCGATTCAAACAAGGGATACTCTGGCAGTCAATTCTAGTGTTTCTTCTGCAATATATTTCAAATCAGCCAAACTAACCAAATAACTAAACTATCCTAAATTTAAGTAAAATTTAAACAAATCCAATCGAATTATTCATAACTGTCAGGTACAGAAAAAAGTAAACATTGTATGTACTTAAATCGGTATTTCAATACTCGAAATAGTACAAATTTCTACTTAAATTGGTATGTCACATACCGTATTTTTGCAGTAATGTACACTAAAAAAACACATTGGCATATTCTTCATTATTAGTTCAGCAAAATAAACTTTGTAGCACTATCTAAAATTTAGTACGATTGACAAAACGTTTTACCGTTAGACAAATGTTTTGTATGTTGCCCTTAATTTTAGATGATGCTACAAAAATAATTTGGGTGAACTAATATTATAGATTAAAGCAACTTTTTTTTTCCAGTGTACAATTGAAAACTAATGATCATACCCAAAATAGTATAAATTCGTTCTTGGTTTTTCACCCGAATTAAGAAGGGATTTCAACTATTTTGGTATTGTGTCATACTAAATTAAGAAGATATTTGTACTTAATTTGAGAAATCATCATATACTTGATAATGAACAAGATTCCGCCATATTTTTATACAAAATTTTTAAAATGCAATTTGAAAAATTTTCGTTAAAAATATAAATAATAAATACTGCTCCAATTTTTTATTTTAACTTATATTTAGATAGCTAACAACGATGTGAGCATGAATATGTTCAAGTTCAGATCAACAAAAAATTTTAAATAAAGTTTTAGGCGCATTGAATTTTGACATATTTTCAACAATTTAAATAAATTAGAGAAATTATAAAGGCGCGTGAGTTTTGAAGGGGTTAGAAGACCCCATTTCATCATAAAACTCATTCCGTTTGAAGATATTGGGTAATGTTATCTTAAAACCGATTTTCAAACCCCCAATATATAATATATTTTTATTATCTTCTCAGCTTCTCTTCATAAAATTTTTAAACAGCACACAACATATTTTTTTTGTTTCATTTCATTATTGTCATTAATTTAAATTAATACAATAAAGAAAAACAGAGATAGAAATATCTGTGTCACTCTTTGACTTTGATAGTATAACAAAAATATGACATACCGATTTAAGAAAGAGTTAAGCTGGAGTTAAGAAGGAGTTAAGAAGGACTTTAGTAGGAGTTAAAAATCACATACCTATTTAAGAAGGAAATAAGATAGAAATACGCTTCTTAATTCGTTCTATCGGACTGCCCACATAGGCCTTTTTGTACTTAATTCATACTTAAATCCTTCTTTAAGAAGGCGCGTTGCCTTGATTAAGTCTTCTTAACTCCTTCTTTAAGTACTGATAATCACTATTTTTGCTACTTGGGACCCCTTATTGAACTACCCTGAATCCGCTCAACATTTTTACAATTCCCCATTGAACTCAGCATCCTCGATTATGTAAAAATCGATAATAATGACAAATGACAACAATTTCGATACTTTGTATAACCGACCCCCCAACCCTCCCCCCCTTCACCTATTATTGGACTACCCTGAGTCCGACCCCAATTTTTATAATGACGATAATTTCGATATTTTTTATAACCGACCCGCCAACCTCCACCCCTTTTTGGACTACCCCGAGTCCGGCCCCCATTTTTATCATTATCATTGAACTCAGCGTCCTCGATTATATTGAAATCGACACCAAACATGACAAGCAAGAAAAATATTTTTTTCTACGATAAGGGTACGATACCCCACATGACATATTTTACTCATTTAATGTGTCAACCCCTTGGGAGTAAAAGATGGTTATGTCAACGATCAGAGAGTAATATGGGGAATTTCATTTGTTATGAAATTTTGATTCTAACGATACCTCACATGACATATTTTACTCATTTTACCCCACCCTTGGGGTTGGTTAGGGGTGAGGATACAAGCCCACTTTTGAACTCAAAAGTTACGTCGGTCTGAATAAAAGATAATGGTGCCATTTAAATTTTTTTATCTCTTCCGATTTATTTTATAAAGATTTTTATATGCAAAAGGGTGTAAAGGAGTGGGAGTGGGTCATACCACCCCAATCTCACAAAGTTTTCGGGAGACGGCCACGCCCGATCGATTGATACCAAAATCACAAAATCGAGTCAAAAAAATTTCCAAAAACCACGTTTTCTGCCCGATTCTTAAAAAAAACGATAGTTAAGACTCCTGTCTTAAGCCATTTTTAGATTTATCAAATTTGCTTGGTCTTTTCAAATTGTATACAAAATTTTTTTAAAAAACATGTTTTATTGAGAATTCATCAAAATTTAGTCGCATCCGAAGTTCGTTTAGTATTCGTATCGTAGCCAATCTATCTATAAGAATGTTGTAAAGTTTCGATTGTTGGGAAAAGAAGTGCATCACAACAGGCGCTGCAATACAATATTGAAGAAATAACCGATACAATTGGTGACCCGAATGTTATTTTATAACAAAACCTTTGGAAAAATAAAATATTGAACAAATATAAAATATTAATATGTAGTGGAGTCATATTAGCATTTTATATTGATGTAAAAGCAAATTTGATTTTTTTTTTGTTTTCTGTTAGGGACATAAATGTAAGTGGGCATGTAAATATTTAGCGAATTTGGAGGTCCGGAAGGGCCTCAAAAATGGCAAAAACTGGTTTTTTGGTGTTTTTTGAGTAGGTCGCTTCACTATTTCTGAAATATTTCGGGCTCTAATGATCATAAAAAAAAAAATGAAAAATGTTTGTGATTAAATTTCAAATCTATCAAGGGGGGCTAGGTACTTTAAAAGTGTAACCTAGCCACAAAAAATCGAATCGCGTGACTTTTTTTTAACTAAATTTATTATAAGGGGCGGAAAAATCGTCGAATTTTCATGAAAATTTCAGGTAACATGTATTTTAATTGTCTCAATATGGGATTTAATTTTTATGAAAAATTTTAATTTTTTCGGCCACAATTGGCATTTTTCGTTAAATTTGGCCAATGGCACCATTTTATGAGAAATCATCCAGGATAATTTTTTTTTTAAATCTGTAATCTTTAATCTGTCTTAATCTGTCTTTTAATCTTTAATCTGTCTGTTTTAATCTGTCTTTGTTTTATCTACTTTAACTTAAGTATAATTAAAATTATGTTGCCTTAATTTAAAAGCCCATTTTTGGGCATGAAAAAAAAATTAATTTATGCATTTTTTTGACATTTCACCATATATACGGTATTATTTATGCTAATTGTCATGTATTTTTCATAAAATTCAATTAAAATATTTTTTATTTTAAAAGTTCTAAACTGTAACAAGATATTTAAATAATAATAAAAAATAAACGCCTTATTCTTGTTAAATTGAGTTTTATTTTACTAAATACGTAATTCGAAAGCATTGCTTTCATCGACATTAGTATCTAAAAACAGTTTTTGGATACTACTGTCGATGAAAGCATAACTTTCGAAATACGTATTTTGTGAAATAAAATTCAATTTAACAAGAATAAGGCGTTTATTTTTTGTTATTATTTATTAATTAAAATATGCTAAAATGTTATATTTTGTGAAATATTTTTTTTATTGGTTTTACCAAACTTTTCCCTATATTTAAGCGTTACCCCATCTGTTCCTCAAAACAGTTTGATTTTTCATCTTTGCAGTCATCTTTTATAAGCCACAAGTTAATTGTTGTAAAAAAAGTGAAGTGATTGCATTTTTTAAAATGTTTCATTTTCAACAAAGATGTAAGTATAAAAAATAAGATATTATAATATTTTTAATAAATAAAAAATTATAATATTGTATACATTGAGTAATAATTATTGTCGTAGTCAGAAACACGTGCTATATAATAGTAAAATAAATTTGTTTAAAATAAAACAAGTTTTTAATTTACAATAAATAACAATAAATAATTTTCAGAGTAAAAATAAATAAATGCATACCGAATAAGTTAAACTATTGTTTACAATTAAATTAATTTTTATTTTTTTAAATTTTTAAAATTATAGAAATTTATGTATACAAAAAATCGATATCTATACATACCTAGTTTATATCGGGTCTCAGCGGGTCTTGTCGGTACATACCGTTTATTTCGAAAGTAAAGAACATAGGAGAGAGATTCCTAGTACAACGTGTTTTTTTTAATTTATTTTTAGTCTTTTTATTCTTTGTTATCTAAGCCTAATTTTTTGGATTTTCTTGCGCTATTCATAAAAAATTGAGGATCATTTTTGTTGTTCAGATTGCTGAATGTTTAATAAATTATTAATCGCATATTTCACTTTTATGGAAAATACATGATAATTAGCATAAATAATACCGTACATATGGTAAAATGTAAGAAAAATGCATAAATTAATTTTTTTTTATGCCCAAAAATGGGCATTTAAATTAAGGCAACATAGTTTTAATTATACTTAGGTTAAAGTAGATAAAGTACAAAGTACAGATTGAAAAAAAATTTAATTTTGGATGACTTCTCATAAAATGGCGCTATTTGCCAAATTTAACGAAAAATGCCAATTGTGGCTGAAACAATTAAAATTTTTTCATAAAAATTAAATCCCATATTGAGACAATTAAAATACATATTACCTGAAATTTTCATGAAAATTCGACGATTTTTCGGCCCCTTATCATAAATTTAGTAAAAAAAAAGTCACGCGATTCGGTTTTTTGAGGTTAGGTTACACTTTTAGAGTACCCAACCCCTCTAAATGGATTCAAAATTTAATCACAAACATTTTTAATTTTTTTTTTATGATCATTAGAGCCCGAAATATTTCAAAAATAGTGAAGCGACCTACTCAAAAAAACACAAAAAAAAACAGCTTTTGAAATTTTTGAGGCCCTTCTGGACCTCCAAATTCGCTAAATAATTACATGCCCAGTTACATTTATGTCTATAACATAAAACCAAAAAAAATTCAACTCTCCTCTTACATCAAATATATCACTTTTTTTACTAATATGACTCCACTAATGTGTCTATAGTCTGTATAATAACTATCTTAGTAGTCTGTATAGCTATAGTCTGTATACTATACTCATTGTAGCAGATTTTCTTTCAATGCAGATTTTCCTTGAACTATTTTTTTCAGCCTGCATGGAGAGATCAGTTTTTGTTGTTATTTATGAAACGACGGGTTGTTTCGGATTCGGCTGATAGGAAAATGCATATATTAAGATATTAGCTAATTATTTACTAATTTATTTCGGTTCTGGCCCTTAAATTAAAACAATCATAAAAGTATTTATGTGTGCTACAAGTTATTTATTTTATTTTATTTTATTTTATTATATTTTATTTTATTTTATTTTTATTGACAATAAAAGCCTTCATTTACAATTATTTCCTTAAAATTATTCAGATTTAAAATTACATTTCGTTCACTTAACTATTATTTTCAAATAGAGTTTTCATTTTAAATTCAATTTTTTTCTTAAAACTACTTCTACTAATTTCATTATTATAAAAAACATTGTACTAATTGAAAATTATTATACATTTATCAACTGTGTCATTAAAAGAAAAGTCGTTAGAATGATTTGCTTCTGTTAAGACTCTGGTATTTCTCAGTAAATAGTTCACTTGTCTAACTAAAAGTCTATTCGTCAAAGATTCTATCTTAATATTTTTCCGAACTAAATCAAATCCTAGTAATGCTAGCGCAAGTTCTCTTCTATTTTTTAAAGTGGACATATTAGTCAATAACAACCTATTCTTATATTTAGGTAGTTTATATCCTGAAAATCCTATACGTCTGAGAGCAAATAACAAAAATTGTTTTTGAACACTTTCTATACGATTAATGTCTTCTTGTCTATAAGGAGACCAAACAACACTAGCATATTCCAAAATCGATTGCACGAAGGCCACGTACAGTGTCTTTGTTAAATATGGATCACTAAATTCCCTAGCTCGTCTTTTAATAAAACCCAAAACCGAATAGCTACTACTTATCACTTTATCAATATGACTTTTAAAATTTAATTTGCTGTCGAAAATAACGTCCAAGTCTCTAGTTTGACAATCTCTTTTGAGAATTTTCCCTTCTATCTCGTAATCGTATTTGAAATAGTCACTTTTTTTATTAAAAGAAATGACTGAACATTTGCCAACATTTAATTTCATGCCATTCAATTTGCACCAGTCTGTTACTTTGTTAATATTATCTTGAAGATGTTTTGCATCTTCTACGTTGTTAATGGCTTGAAACATTTTTAAATCGTCTGCAAATAATAAGTATTGTATGTCATTGAATAGTTCTGATAGGTCGTTGATAAATAGTAGAAAAAGTAAGGGCCCTAAGACACTACCTTGAGGAACGCCTGAGGTCATATCAAAAGCTAAGGATTTTTTGTTTGTTTTTAAATTTTACTGTTTGAAAGAAAGAGAAGTTTTCTTTATATATGAAGTTATTAATTGCAATAAAGGACCTCTTATTCCATACTTTTTAAGTTTAAGAATCAGTATACCATGATCAACTACGTCAAACGCGCTTGAAAAGTCTGTGTATACAGCATCGACTTGTTTTTTGTTATTCAGGTTCGATCTTATAAAAGCTGAGTATTCTATTAAATTTGTTACTGTTGATCTAATAGTACCGAAGCCATGTTGTCTAACGTTAATAAATGGTCTAACAACTGGATTTAATTTCTTAAATACAATTTTTTTAAATATTTTACTAATCGTTGATAAAATTGTAATTCCCCTATAATTCTTTACGTCGCTCCTATCACCCGATTTAAAAATAGGTGTTATAATATCGTTTTTCCAATTACTTGGAAAAACGCCTTCGTTAAAAGATTTTTGAAATATTTGAAGTAATTGTTTAGATATAGTGTGTTCTGTCTGCTTTAGAAATTCAGGAGTTATAAGATCATCATCTGCACCTTTGTTCTTATCTGAGTCATTGATTTCTTTTAAAATATCGTCAACGTCACAGTCAATGGATGAAATAATTTCGTCTTTGTATGGAAGGTAGCTAAAACGATTATCATTAAAACTCAATGGTTCATTATATACCCAAGCAACACAATAGGTGATTTTCAACTACAGTTTGGTGTAAATTCACCTAATTATGTAAAAATTACGTCGATTCAACCAGTTTTCTTGACTTTCAAATGAATTTTACTTATAGGTAGCTAATTAGGTTGATTATACGTATTTTTCGCCCAAAAAAATTATATCAAAATAATAGTAGAATTTAAGTCAAAACCAGCACTTGCCTATACCTAATTTTTACCTAAAATCAACCTCAAAGTCAATTTTATTTTGAACACGTAATTTAGTCGCAAAATGAGGAGAGTTTTACCACATTTTTCACCTATTTTCAACCTCAAATAACATTTTTTCTAAGTTGAAAAACAAGGAAAATTACTCCTAATTTTACCTAATTTTCCACTTCATAGTAAGCTTAAGTCTTGTAAGGTAATTTATAATCAAATATTTGGTAGAAAATAACTTAAAAACTAATCTATAAGTCGATTATACCAAAAATATTATTTTATTGTCGACCTCATCTACGAAAATTAGTAAAAATTTACTTAAATAAGAAATAAGTTACCTATTTAAAGGATGTAATTTAACAAAAAAAATTATACGTAATATCTTATTGCTGTAATTACAAAAATTAGGAAACACATTTTTTTGAAGGATGATGTACAATTTTATTTGATGCAATTTTTGTAAATTTAATTTGAATTTACATATTAGATAGAATTATTATTAATTATTAACAAATTAAACCAAAGTTATTTAGTAAATAATGAAACTGAGTAAAATTATTCATTATTTGTACCCTTAATAAAATTATCGACTAAAGATTAAATAATTATAAGATTTTCATATATGTTTGGGTTATATTTATTTTTCTATAATGAAACACATATTGGGTTTTAGAAAGAAAATCAATAGACAATGGAAAATTAAATCTCCATAAAAAAGATTAATTGAATATGCCATTATACTTGTGCAATTAGCAGCAACAATACTTAAATTTTTATACAAAACGATGCTGGTGTACCAATAGGTAGAAATTCACTAAAATAGAACGCGTAGAAATTCAAGTGCAACCAATTTGGTAGAATGTTACCAGTTTAAGTAGAAATTTCTTAAATAAAAGATTGCGACCTAATTTAGGTTATTGTCAACTTAAAATTAAGAAAAATTTTCTTTAAAGTCGAAAAATTATGTGAAATTTACTTTAAAGTAGATTTTGCTTAGTCCGCCATATTCAAACTTATTTTTGTTGAAAGTATTACTCCGCCATATTGTTATCTAAGTGAGATTTTTGGTAAAAGGAAATTATTTTCAAAGAAATGAAAAAAATATATTTTTGTATTATTTATTTTTTTTGAATCCCATTAATATTTTTAGAAGTACAATCCTAAAGTTTATCAATAATATTTTTTTCGTTATAAAAATTCATTTTTAAACCATTTTAGTGCGAAATATAAAATTAAAATTTATTATAAATTATATATTAAGTCAAAATTACTTGTTTTCATCTTTTTCGAATTTGACATCTGATGCTCAAATACATATTATTTCATAATTGGTAAAGAAAAAGATAAAATTGCTTATAATATTACCTAGTTGGTAACTTACAACTAATTAGGTTGAAAATAGGTGCAAAGCAACCTAAATCGACGTCGATTTGACGTGGAATCTTCCTAAATTAAGGAGAAATTTACTTAAATAGGTAGAAAAAGTAGGAAGAAAAATACCTAAATAGAATATTTTACCCCTAAAATTACGTCGAATCGACGTCGAATTTTTCCCCACATTGGTCGATTCGATGTCGATTCGATGTAATTTTACATCTCATTATTAAGGTTTTATAACCTTAAAGTCGAATTTTAATTACAATGTTACCAATTTTCGACTTATTTTGTTGCTTGGGTACCGACTTGAAATTTTCAGCGAACAATTCTGAGATAGCTTGCGTATCGCTTGAACTCTTGTCTGCCAAATGCATATTTGTAGGATAGCCTTTACTATTTTTATTGTCGTTTAAATACTTCCAAAAGAGTTTCGGTTCAGAAATAATTTTACACGATATATTCCCTACATATCTTTTTAAAGCGTCAGCTTCGTCCAATTTAAATCGTTCACTCAAATGTAAAAATTCATTAAGATCAGAGGGATCATTTGTTTTTTATATTTCTTATATGCTCTATTTCTTTTATTTCTTAACATTCTAAGCGGTTTGTCGATATGTTTCGAGCAAGTCAAAGTTGTTGAAATCTTTCTTGGTACATGTTTATCTATAATGGTAAACAGTCCGTTGTAGAAATTGTCTACCATCTCTTGTAAGCTACAATCGTTTAAGGTGAAATTGCTTAATTCGTCGTTAATGTTCGCATAGTCTGCATTTTCAAAGTCGTACTTGATTATCTTATTACAATCAGATATTTTGTAATAATCGTCCTGCATAAAATGTGTGAAATCCAATGATAAATAATAAATACTAGTAAATTATAAATGATAAATACTAGTTTTCCTAGTAATAGTTAGTTCAGCTTCTTGTAGTTGAAAATTACATGTCGTATTTATGAACACAACATCCAATAGGTTACCATAAGCATTAGCAAAACTAGAAATTTGATGTAGTCCTAGTGATAATACATTTTCTATAAATTCAGAGTATTTAATGTCAATATTAGTAGGATCCATAAAATCATAATTATATTCAGTTAGTCAATAATATTTTAACTTAAGTCGTTTATATGAGCCTTAAGTCGATTACGTGATGATATTGAAGATGTCCTATTAGAATGTGATAGGAAATATCAAGATAAATATGTGCAACCGATTGTATTCAAAATCTTGGCGGTGATGGATCGAATTTTGGATAGGATTAATAGTTTATGTTGAGACAATATTTGTTAATATTATTGTACCCAGACAGTTTAGTGAAGATATGATGCTGTTGGTTTCAATATGAGCGGGTATAGGAATGGGATTACAATCAAAGTTTGGGATGTTGTTGGACGAATAATTTTCATGGATCTTCCATCACCCAATAATGTAAGCATTGTTAAATATATTTTATACAACTTTTTGATTTGATTTATATAGATTTTTTGTTTGTGAATTTGTTTTTGGTTTTAAATAATTATTTTTGTTAGTCAAATTTCACAATCGTTTTGTTGATAGTACTTTATTTTTTTGAATTAATCTGTGATGATATAAGAGATGTTCCCAGCCAGGACTCCCAGTCATTTTTATAATAAAAGTCCAATCGTTTCATTTGATTATTAAATTTTTTTAATTTACGCGTAGACAACCACGTGTACTCCAGTATCTGCTATTGGCATACCCCAAGTAACAAATTTTGTTTACAAATTTATTACAGTACATTTACTCTGTAATCGTAAAGTTACAGTGGTAACTGTACCGTTAACGTTCAGT
The DNA here is from genome assembly GCA_963693315.1 of Diogma glabrata. NCBI lineage: Eukaryota > Metazoa > Arthropoda > Insecta > Diptera > Cylindrotomidae > Diogma > Diogma glabrata. Next base: position 125,097,059 of record OY856188.1, read on the forward strand.
AAGTGTTTCGTATACATTATGGGGATTAATTTTGGCTTTTACTGAACGTTTACGGATATCAATTTGCGTAAGAATTATGTATCATTACAAACACGTACGTAGTGTTACAGAAAGCAAAATGTATGCGATTTTTATCAATACGGATTACTTACAAAAAAGTTACAATCTCATACTTTAATACGAAGTTTTAGATGATTTTTTGTAAACAAAAAATATAAATAAATTTACAAATACAATAATATATTTTATGTTTATAAAATGCAAATATTATATTTTGGCATAAAATTTTGTATAGATGGATGTCAAAGTTTACAAACGAATAATAAAATTTCGATTAAATTTTGGAAATACTTTTAAATTAATAATGCGCCATAAAAATAATAAATTATTAAATATATGTAATTTTAAAAAAATTTTATACGTCAATTTATTTTAGAGAGATAAAATTATATAAAATTTGTTTTATTATTTTCATAAATTTAAGTTTTTCTAAAATACTTATAACATAAGTTATAAAACCCAATAAAGTTTCATTAAATGTATTTTTTTTAAATAAAGTCAAATATTAATTTTGCATAAAAATGGCTGAGTTTGCAATTGTAAGCTTTCAAATACAAGTTAGCCCTATGTAGATATACAGAGAGTGCATAGAATATATACATTTACATTTTATTTACATTTACACTTCCATATTTAAAATGTTAATATGTTAACGTAATGTAAACGCTATGTGTTAGATCTGTAAACATAATCATACAATTACAACTTCCAATTCACTCTTTGAATGTATAAATTATGTAAACGTTTAGTATTAGCCTCGTTGTTGTGCATTTACATTTACACCTTCCTTTTACAAATATTTACTTGTATATGTTTTGTAAAAGCTTTGTATAAATCCTTTTACAACTTTTGACATTTGTGAAATAAACAAAAGTGACATTTATTTTTTATTTGGTACAAGCAATCCTCATGCACTTAACTTTGGTATATGTCCAATTTTTTTTTTACATAAACGGGGGGTGGGAGACTATGTACATTTGAACCTACGCAATTATTTACATTTACATATGTCAATAAATTAGTTAATGTAATCCTGGCATTGCGATTCGGCCAGATCTAAATATAATAAGTTTAAATGTATCTTGTAATTATCTTACGAAATTTTGCCTCATAGTGTTCTAAGCTTGGCATTGTTGGACCACAATAAAATGCAAATGGTCTCCGAATTCCGAATGATCGGTTATACATAAAATCGACCAAAATTCTTTTTGCTATCAAAAATGGGAAGGCCGTCAATGTTAAAGATAATTGAAATATTAATTAAGTGATCCAAATTCGAAACCTTCAACCAACGTATTAGCTCATAATACCAAAGCTTTCCACTACCCGTCAAAATAATATTTATATTTTGAAGTGTTTGCATTAATTTTCGGGGATCCTTTGGTTAGAAATTAAATCCACGAAACTTTAAAATCACAAGTAACTCTTAAATTAATTAAGACTTAAGATTCGATTAACTAATACCCAATATATTGAGTCGTCTATCGCTGAAAGCTGGCTATAAATTTCTTTATCATCGCACGATGGAAACAGATCTTTTATGAAACAAAAAACTTTGACTTAAGAAAGCTGTATAAATTATGTGACAGTATAAATACATTCCTAATGTAAATGTCCCGTAAATATACGGTAAGTATATAAGTTCTCAATAAAATAAAGTTTTGTAATTAATCTGTATATGTAAAAATACATTTACAAGGCCAACGTTTAGTATATTTACAATGTAGCTATAAGCTCTCGTAGACTTTACACAATGTAGTCATTTTGTAGAAGTAATAATACAGTTACATAGTACATAATCAGAAACGTTACATTCGAAGCTATAAGTTTACTACTACACTGTAGCTTTACTGTGTACAATCAGAAACAATATTTTGTAGAAGTATAAATACCGCAACCGTAAATAAAACAACAATAGTTTGTGACTATAATATATACAAAATGTTACTTGGGACGAGTTAACGTAAGATATCACATAGCACGCTATATCAGTGACATATTACTACCCAATTTGATATTTTAGAAGGGGGGGGTGAACTCAATTCAGTCAAAGGTAGCACACTCAATCTTGATTTTTAGTATTCCTTAATGATGCCGCGCTACTACTTGTTTAATCATTCTTATCATTTAAAAATCTTTACAACTTTTATAATTATTTTGGGCTTTCATAGATCAATTCTTTTTATATATCATTTAGTTTTCGTACTTTTAACAACAACATATAAAAAACCTTTTAAGATCGAGGTTTCACAAAAAAATGCGTTCTGAGGTTTTTTGAATGCAAATCTTGTTTATGTTTTTTAAGAAAAATCAACACAAATATAATATAGGATTATATTTCGTGATAGGATAGAGAAAACCAAAATAAAAAAGTAAAAATCAACTTTGATTTAAAAATTTACTGAATTTACAGAATAGCGGACCATCAAAAAGGAATATTCCACACCTTAGACTTTGGGTGCTACTGTTTACTGAGAAGAGTTTATCCGCCAATGCCCCTAAGATATCGCCAGGGCTTGTGAAATCTCATTGCTATTGCTGGTCGTATGTGATATCTCACATTAACTCGTACGTAAATAGCAGGGAATGGAAAACGCGGGGTAATCACACCCGTAGGTCAAAAATAAAAAAAATAAAATATAAAAAAAAACTGATCCGCATGGAGCGGGAAAATTAAGTTTTATTATTAATTCTTTTACATCAAAGATGTATTGTCGTCTTTAGTAATTAGATTTCAACTTCATTTTCTTCAATTATTAAAATATCATGTTAATACATTTCTTTATTACCTATCTTCAAAAACATGTTTTATATTTAATTAATTAAATTAAAAATTATTATTAACTTTCAATTACTTCATTCACTTCAAATACATATATTTGTTACAAATTCATTTTCTTTTTTATTAGCTCTAACGCCTATAGGAAATGTTAAATAGGCTAAATCTTACATAAAGATAAAACATGGAATTTCAATAATTTTTGATAATCAAATTTAAACAAAGTGAGGAGAAAGACAGAAACGGTAATAGTTAATTAAAATATAATTAATTGTTTATAAAGAAATTTTATCGATACTTAAATTTTAAAATATGGAGGGACTGAAATCTTACAGCTCTGAGATATCAAGACTTCGGTCTGGGTTAAGGATTTTGATATAGTTTTCGGCAAAAAACGGTCATGGTCATTTATGAGGTCATGGTTTTTAGTTTTGGACAGCGGTGTATATCAAACATAACTCTTGTTAAAGTACAAGTATTTTTTATCTCTGTTTAGAAATTTATTACAAAACTAACACTTTCGTGTCACTAACACTTTCAATACGTTACCGGAAAATTATAACAGATCATAAATTAACATAATTTATTGAAAAGATGATACACTCAGCAAACTACTCAAAAACCTCTCCATTTAGCGTTTCGAGGAAACATTACAAAATTACAAATGCGTATTTCTTTAAAAATTCCAAGAATATTGTAAAAATTAAATAAAATCAAACTTTCTTCAAAATTCCAAAAATATTCCAAAAATTAGAATAAAATCAAATATTTAAACTTCTTCTAAATTCCAATAATATTCCAAAAATTCTTAAAAATTCAAACTTTTTTCAAAATTCTAAAAATATTGAAAAAATTATTACAAAATCAATAATCGAAAATTTTTTCAAATTCCAAAAATTATAATAAAATCAAAAATTTAAAATTTTTCAAAATTCTAAAATATTCCAAAAATTCTTACAAAATCAAAAATTAAAACTTTTTCCAAAATTCTAAAAATATTGTAAAAAAATCATTACAAAATCAAAAATACAAACTTTTTTCAAAATTCCAAAAATATTTCAAAAACTATAACAAATTCAAAAATTTCCATGTCCAATTTCATGTTCAATTACATTTACGTCATAAAAACAGTTACATTTTTTCTCCAAAAAATTGGCTAAAAAAATAAAAGGAAACCATTTTTTGACACACTTGACGTTATTTTTTGAGAATCTTACAATGCCATAATTCCCAATAATGATAATAAAATTTCATTTCAAACAAATAATTAGTTTTATTTTTTTCCAAAAAATTGGGTAAAAAAATAAATAAAAATCTTTCTTTTGACACACTTGACAACATTTTTTTGACAAACTTAAAAATGCAATAATCTAGATTTTGGTCTTACATGCCAATCCCGACCATCAAGATTTCTCCAAATTCAAAATTCCTACTCGTAATCACTTAAAATGAAAGTTTTTTAAGCAAAAAATATGCAAATTTCCTTGTTTTGACACACTTGACGATTTATTTGATACCATTCCGGTACAGTTATCGAACACATCGTCCTGTCAGCTCTTCCTTTTGAATAAACCTATTTATAGAAAAAAGAATTGTGAAATCCGTCCAGCGGTTTTCTAGATTTCGTAGGTTGTGACGGCCGGCCGGCAGACAGACATACATTTGTTTTTTGCTTTTTAGAATCAGTTGGTCCAAAAACGTCGAGAAATGCCAAAAAAGTGGGGGAAAGAATTTTACTATTAGCTCATGAATGTAATACTTAGGTCTTTCAGACTGAAGTAATTCATTATTTCTTCAGAAATACATTTTGTACTAACAACGAACTACATTAAAATTAAATTCTGAATTGTAGTTTCAAAAAAAGTTGTGCGTGGAGTCCTTCCGCGCGGAAGAAGTGAAACCTCGTAATGTGGAAATAAAAACATATTATATTCTTTTAAAAGTCATTAATTATTAGTGAACTCATACTGTTCATATTCTTTAAGACAAACTTTATTAACATTGCTTACAATTCACAATTGATCGCATCTTTTAATTATTATTTTCGAGTGGAGAAATTTCCAAATCTATAACATTTACAATGGGATCTGTTGATGTTCTCCGGTATCTCCTTTTAGAAATATTAGATGTGTTAATTCGTGCTCTTGAGATATTTAAATTTAAATATTTTTAGTCCGATTAAAATTCTAATTGTTCATTATTTTGTCGAACAATTTATATCATCAAAAAATTTTAACCACTGAAGTTCGAGAAAATAATGAACAATTAGAATTTTAATCGGACTAAAAATCTTTAAAATTAAATATCTCAAGAACAAAAATTAACGCCTCTGAGTTAATTTGATATATTTTGATATAGATAGAACTTTTCAGAAAAAAAATTAATTAAACTCCAATTGATCTTCGACCCTAGCGCCATCTTTAAAATAGTTTTTTTTATATTTTTATTTAAAAATTAATTATAAAAACAATTAATTAATTTTTTTTTCAAAGGACTAAATAATCATCTATCAAACAAAAAAAAGTTTGATGAAATCGGTATAGCCGTCTTTGAGCAATTTAATTTCAAAGTTACTTCGGATTGGCAGAATTTTCATTTTTCATGCATGTTGGGGTGCCCCCTATGCTCAAAGTAAACACTTTAAAAAAATGTTAAAATAAGTTGTATTTTTTATTTTGTCCATATTACTTACATGTCAAGCTTCAGGAAAATCAAAAATGGTCAAGCTCAAATTTCGACTTTTTCACCTAAGTAGATCACTTTTTTCATCTTTTACTATTTAAATTACACTTCGTTTGTAAAATTATAAAACAATTAAATAAATTTTGTCTAATGATCAAATGATATTTATTTTTATTTATATTACTTTTAAATCAGCACACAACTTGGCTGAATTAGTTTTGATTTTTCAAGAACAAGATCCAAAAAGAAAGTGAAGGTGAAAAAAGTTTTTTGTCTTTACTTTGTCGTCAACCACGAATGGCAAAGAAGATGCATTGAACTGAACTCGATTTTTGAGATGTTGGTTTGTTTTCCGAATTAATTAATTAATTTATCATAAGTCGCATGCAATGTGACTTTATCGATCATTGTTTAGACGGTTCGTGTCACAGGTAAAATAGGTGATCTTTAATGTAATTTTTGTAGTGATTAGTTATTTGAATTTAAATATATTAACCTCTACAGTATGAATTTAAATATATTAACCTCTACCCGCTCGTAGATGCAAGACCACGCATAATTTGCGGTTCAATCGAAATGAACAGTTTCATGAGTTCGAGTAGCTGGTATACGATCAGCTGAACACAAGATACCATACGTTGGCTTCAATCTGTCGATCAACACAAATTGTTGTTTGCCATTGATCCCGATGACGAACTGTTTACGTAAACTTCTTATGATTCTGTATGAACATTCATATTATGACTTGGCAGCTGTGAAAGAGGATTTTCGAGGAAGAATTCACCGGGCAGTTTTAGAGTCCATCCGTAGACCAGTTTTGTTGGTGAGCCCTTCTTATCTTCTTTCACTGTTGTTCGAATATCTAAAAGAATAATCGGTATTTCAGAGCTCCACTGAGTTGTGTTGCCTCTGGCCGTCAGTGCAGTTTTTAGCTTTTGATGAAAACGGTTTACCATCCCGTTTGCTTGTTAATGATAGACCGTTGTTCGTTTCCGATAAGAGCCTAAAATTTTTATTACTGCGGTAAAACGTTAATCGAATTGTGATACCTGCATCAGTTGTGATATTCAGTGGAACGCCAAATCGTGGTACGTAATTGTTAATAAATGTCGTGACACGCTCCTCCCATTGAGCAGACATGTCAGACAAAGTAAAAGTTCTAGTAATCGAGTGAATCGATCAACGCAAGTTAAAATATACGAACATCCATTAGAAGGAGGAAGTGGTCCTACGAAATCTAAATGGATGTGTTCGAATCAACTTTGTGGAATTTCGAATCGTTCGGTTGAATTTTTTGTGTACCGTTGAACCTTAGAATGTTGGCAAGATAAACAAGATTTTGGTTTATATCTTTGCTTATGCTTGGCCAAAAATATATAGCGGTAATCAATTTACGTGAACCGTTGACACCAGGATGTGACAAGTTGTGTAAAGCGTTAAAAATAGTTTTTCGTAATGGTTCTGCGATTTATGGGTGATTGTTGCCCATTTTTCGGAAACTATCTCGAATCCTGGAAGTTCAAAAAGCTCTAGTTTCATTGATAAACTACCCAATTAGCATTTTAACTTCTTTTAAAACACTAAACAGTCTTACCGAAACTAACTTCCCCACCTTCATAGTTTCTTTAAAATTTCTAAACAGTTTCGATAAAGGCCATTTGGAGAACTTTCCCCGCCTTTAACGAAGCTAGAATTTGTAAAAGACTTCGGAAATAGCTTCGGTAAGGTCTTTTGTAAGCAGTTATGCAAGCTGAATAGAATTTATGGTTTGACAAGTTATAGCTTCGGTAAAGTACTTCTAATAGCTTGTTTTAAGCAATCTTTAGAAGTTTTATAGAAGCTATTAAAAAATGTGACAAAAATATTACAATGTTTTATATATATCTACACATTTTTAACGTAATTATTGTTATTGCTATGTTATTTATGTAGTGTTTAAATTTAAGTTTTTGTTTACGGTCGCATCAAGTTTCGAACCCTGGTCCTTCGATCGTTTGTCCTGCACACTATCCAATCGGCTAATTTAAATGTTAAGAAACAATAAATATCTTTGTTAGTAGTTACAATAACAATAGCATCCATAAGACTTCCATAGAACTTCCATAGAATTTAGTTTTTTAATTTAGATGTAGAAAATATAGTATATAATTTAGGGGCTTATTTTTTATGGAAAAAGGTATGTGACATGTAACTTCAATGGGTTTTTTAACGTTGAAATTATAATTTAAGGTAAAAGAATATTGACAAATCTATTTTCTATTTGTTTTATTAGTTCAAAGATTTTAAGGAAAACAAAATTAAGGGGTTATATTTTTTAACTCATTAACTTTTAGCGTACTTACATTTTTATTTGAACCATATTTTTTTTTTAAATAAAAAGTTTTGTAATTGGATTTTTAATACGTGTCACAACAACATGCGTACTAAGGTGCTGATGATCGCAGTTAATTTTTAAAAATGTTATATAAATATAAAACAATAATAAAAAAAGCCACGATAAATCGCGCCCATCCATTTGCTGTAAATTATTTTAATAGAGTGACTAAATTATGAAACTTTGTATCGCCTTAGTTCTTCCTGACGAGTTTGGCTCTCAGAAATGTAAAGAAAATTCATATACCATTATTTATAAGACTTCCTATTCCACTCTAGTTGATTTTTCTGATTCTGATTCTCTAATCTAATTGATTATGATTTTGATTCATTTTGTTGTCTATTTGAAGACTCTAAATAAAGAATATTTTATATTGTGCAAAATAAGTCTAAATAATAAATTAAAAACAAAAACCACCTTATGCACAATACTTTTTTGACAAAAACGCAACAATTTCAATTTCGTATATTCTTCAATTTCATATAAACCCATTCAAATTACATGTCACATATCTTTTTCCATAAAAAGTAAGCCCCTGAATTAAACTATATTTTCTACATCTAAATTTAGTTGAAATAATATAAGCAATAGCTTCCGTCAGTTTGACATATTTCGTTTCAGATATTTAAGCAATTTTTAGATCATGACAGCTGTGCTTCTATACGATCTGTAAACAGTTACAACCGAAACAACTACAATCCTAATGACAGCTATAACTACTATAACCTTTTTTCGGAAGCTTTATTTAGTGTTGTGTATATAAGTTTCGGTAAAGCTTCTAATAATAAATATAGAAGTATTTTAGAAGTTTTCATTTAGATAGTGGGGAGAACTTCTCTGTGGATGTTGTATCGAAACTTTATAGAAATAAAATATAACTAGCTTCCGCCTAGAAGCATTAGCGAAGCTTTATTGAAGCGAAAACTTGTATAACTCAAAATTGAGAAGTTAGTTTGCTTGTTGGGTAGAGAGACATTCGGTACAAGAAAGCAAATTCTGAAGTTCTAAATCTGCTTTTTGTGCACTGATGCTTACATCGTAGTGGAAATGAGTCTCCACTGATGCAGTTTTATTGTCCGATGCTCAAGATAATGGATCCGCGATTGTGTTGTCTTTACAAATGCTGGATATTGGTAGTAAATTGACTTATAAAATCCAAGTAGCGAGATTGCTTTGGATTCCATTCAGTTTTAGACTGTATTGCGCGTGTGAAAGACTTGTAGTTGGTGTAAATTTTGAACTCGCGACCTTCGACAAAATACCTGAAGGGTTTTATTGCTAGCTATATTGCGAGAAGCTCTCGATTCAATTTACAGTATTTAATTTCAGCATCAAAAAATATCTTCGAAAAGAATCGCAATGCATCCCAATAATCATTGTAACGTTGTTACAACACTGCTCAGACACCAATGTTTGATGTATCCGTAGTAACATAGGTACACAGAATCATTATGTGTACCGCAGGTATACAGAATCATTATGTGGATTAAGTAACAAGATTTTGTTATAAATTGGTAATAGTAATTTATCATATCGGCAGATTGCTGAAGACGTTTGATCGGGTCAGCGCTAGGATTTCTAAAATATCATTCATTCGTTCTTAAGAAGGCAGAATACCATAGGTGTGATCGTACGCAAAACTCGCTCAGTTTCTTGAAGAGAAGCTCCAGTTGGAGTTGGTGTTGTTCCTTGTTTATCGAAGCCACTAAAATATGGTCGTTGTATAGACAAATACGAAGTCTAAACCTCGAACAAATTCGTTAATGAAACTCTGTGATTGCCGTCTTATGAATATCTTTAATCGCGATAAGAATGACAAAGTCAATTGGCAAGGTCAGATTTAGAGAAAATATTGCAACCATACAAGTTTATCGAAAAAAATTGTATTTGCAAAATCGGATAGCGATCAGGAATCGTGATCGCGTTTAATCTGCGATAATTTCCACACGGTATGCAGCCGAGATCTTTATTTTCAACCAAGTGAAATGGGCAAGATAAAGAAGAAGAAGAAACACCACAAATTCCTATTTCAACCATATATGCTCAAATTCTGTGAACGCAGCTTTTTGACGAGTTCGATCTAGCCTTCATGTTGTTAGCACAGGCAACTGCTCAGTGGTAACAACATGATGTACAACGTTATGATTGACCGGTAAATTGTAGTTCGGCTCTGTGGCTAGGAAAAGAAACTTCTTTAGTAGCAGGTCGTAGTTGTTGTCGATCATAATATGAATGGGTGTAGGTGAATCTACCGTTACCATACCATCGTGGCATTGATTGACTGCTGGTTAGCTGATCAATCAGTCGTTTTCGTTTGAGATCGACTTAAAACCAAATTTGGGAAAGGCAGCGCTAACGATTGGATAATTCACTTGCACTATAACGAAAGCGTTTGTGAATTTCCGTTTTAGTCTGATGTCTATACCTGTAGGAATTTTCTTTCATAGGTATTTATTTTTGTGCCATTGGCGGTTGAAAGAACTAGATCCGTTGATTTTGATTTCTTTCGATAACAGCCGTCTCGACCCAGAGTTCTAATCGTTTTTTGTGTCTACATCCATAGTAGCTATGGATATAGAACTTCCAAACGTACATGAAGATCTGCAATTGCGGGCTAAAATTGGCATTTGCGGGGTTTACTTGGTTTAGGACACTGCTGAGGGCCATTGCCTCAAACATTTTAACTGCCATTTTCGCCATTGTTTCGATTGGAGTTGATTCTGCCTGGGCTCCTAACGATATCCCAGTTCCATGTCGAATATTCATTTTTATCCTAAATTCTACGCTCTATTTGTTTGTCAGGTTTGTTCGAATTTTTTTAATAGTCTTAAATAATATTTTAATGAAAAATGTGTCTCCGCTCTAGATTAGAACTCTTTTAGAACGATTTAAAAAGTAATGTGACTGTCATATTGCGAATTAATTTGTTTTTGAAAACAAAACAACAGTTTAATTTAAAGAATATATCGCCATAGACAAATAATAATATTATTATTTTTCTGACATCGCCTGGCCATATATGTACCCAAATATTTAAATATTTAAATAATAAAAGATTTGTATGACCATCGGGTAAGTAAAAATTTATTAAAATTTAATCTAATGGTTAAGTTCCAATAAAGTATTTATTTTCAGTTTTTAGATACCAGGATTCCTATATATTGTCAGAACCAACCAGCCAACCAACCAACATTGTCAAAAACATAATAAATAAATAAATAAATAACATAAATTTATTTAAGTTAATTTAATGTAAATATGTAAAATAGTATAATTTTTTTGAAAAAAACAATAAAAAATCTTGAAATTATGTTTGTGTACATTTTATTTTTGCCTATGAGCACTAGATAAATTATTATTTTTATTATATTTCGATTTTTTCCACCAGAGGTCTCGCTAATAACATTTTAGTTTTAGCACTATTTATTAGTTTTAGCACTTCATCTATTTATTAAAGATTCACTCCAGCGGTAGACAATTTGGACATTTTTCATACAAATCTAACGCTAATCTAACGCTAGATCAACCGCTATATCTAACGCTAGTCTAGCGTTAGAGAAATGGATGTGGGATATGACTTCGGACGATTTGGGCACCCATAGCGACTGTATTGTTTTACTTTGTTATTTTGTTAATTTTACGTAAGGGAGCTCTTCCGATGGTATTTGGTCACCGAGTTGTTGACCTTCAGAAGTGTTTCCAAAGGTCGCCCATCTGTTGTTGCTGGTATTGCTAATAATATTTGTTTTATCGATTTGTATTTATTCGTTTCCGGGATAGACTTTTTTACGTCTCATACCATTTTGCAGATCTCTAGGGTAACAGCATGCAAGACGTGTAAATATTTTTGTTTATTCATTTTAATGTTTTGAATTCAAAATGTCTGTTCCGCCACGCAAACCAGACTTATTGGTGCCTTGTGCATAAGGGCTGTAATATCAATTGTGATGTGGCACCGAACTCTTAAACGGTGTCTGTTTTTATCCCTTGAGCTGTATTCATGCTTTCATCGTCCGACATTCTAGTTGACGTTAACGTTAAGTAAAAACCCAAAGAAAAGCAAAGACAGAACAACAAGAAAAAGTAAACAAAAAAGAAAACGCAAGTAAATAAAAAAAATGCGAGTGTGAAATACAAGTCGACGCCGAAAATAGTATATTATTTTATACGGAGGAGAAGTATGACTTTTCATGGCGCGCCTGAGTTTACCGTAGAATATAATAGAAAGCAAGCCATGAAAAGTCACTACTCCTCCAAATAAAATATGTTATTTTTTCTTCAAACGCTTTCAAGTGTGCCATGGTTTTTTGTGGTTTTGATACTGAGTTCTGGGTTTAATTTATGCATACAATAAATATTTAAGAAGGCGTGATTAATAAATGTGAGTAGTTTTGATTGCTAACAAAAAAACGTTTTGACAGATACAAATTGTTCATCGTTGCTGTTAGTTGTGACGAGCCAGTTTTTGAAATGCAATCGAGTTTCTCGGCAGAAATTTAGGCTGTGGCCAATGAAGCCGTCTTCTCTTTCGGACCCACAAAATCTGGCGAGAAATATTGTGCCGCGTGCAATCATTTTTAAAGAGTGATGCAACTCAAAGAATATAAATAAATTTGAAGTGGTCGCGAATCGCGTTATTCCATGGTCAAATCTCAACTAATAATTAAACATGGAATGGATATTAGTAAATATTTAAAAATACGCACGTTCTTGAAAAACGCCGGTACTGGACATACCGGTACTGGACAGTAAGGCTAGAAAAGTTCTATCGTTCACAATAATTGGAGAAAATTATCTAAAAATTTATCGACAATACGCAGCCTTAAGACCAAAAGACATGCAAAAACTCGATTATTTTAAAATATCAAAATAAAAATGCTACGGAAGTGTAATGGGAATACACGGTATTAGCAGTGTTCCTGAAAAGGTTGCAACTTTCTTAAAATTAAGTAATTCGATAGAATACACAGGTCAATACGCAATTCGGCTACACTATTAATTGATGGAGGAGGCAATATCGAGTCACTTAAGCGACACAGTGGCTGGAAGTCAAGTAGTGTAGCGGAAGGATACAAAAAGGAGTCACTGCGAAATAAAAATGAGAACGCAAGTAAAATATTGAATGAAGTTAGTCATTGAAACATCAGCATCTCATTGGATTGCAGAAAATTTAACTTCGTCTGCACAGACATCAACGGTACTGCATGGTTTCAATTTTCAAAATGCAACATTAACAAATTGCACGTTTAATGTTAGTTTTACAAATAAAAATAACGTTAAAATTTATAGCTTTTGCAATTCCGAATCACAATAAGACGTATTTCGATATTTTCAACACTGTTAAAAAGTGAGATTTTTCCGCACTGTTTTATTTTTCCACATTGTTTTATTTTACTGAGACAAGTTGAATAAGCAATGCTTTTATTAATAAGAAAGAAGAACGTAGAAAGTAAACAAGTTGGATGCAGAGTAATTTTGTTTAATTGTATAATTGTGATTCGGAATTGCAAAAAACGTTGTGTGCAACTCGTTGCACAAATTGATTTTTTCCGCACATGTCGAAATTGGTCCTACTTGGCATCGCCTCGTTGGACAAAATACGACGCGTGCGAAAAAAATCAACTTTGTGCACCTCAACAGCAACTAGATGCACAAAGTTGATTTTTTTCGCACGCGTTGTAATCTCAAAACAAATATAGGACACGTGCGGAAAAAATCAATTTGTGCAACGAGTTGCACACAACGTTTTTTGCAATTCCAAAAACACAATTACAAAATTATTCTGCAACCAAATTTTTTACAATCAACACTCATATTAAAATATAAGTAAACATTTCTATTATCAACTTAGCATTCAGACAATTTTCTATGAAAAATAAAACAGTGCGGAAAAATAAAACAGTGCAGAAAAATCTCACTTTTTGATATTGTTGACAATATCGAAATACGTTGAATTGTGATTCGGAATTGCAAACTATTGTGTGTTATTATTTCAGCGGTATCATAGCAACACTTTTCCCTCCATGGAGGGAAAAGGAAAAGTAAAACTGTCGCCGGCGGAGAAGTTGCATTTTTCCACAGCCAGCTCAGTCAAATTATGAAATTATTGAAGAAAAAAATGTTATATAAAATAAGAGTGAAAGTTTCGGCAAATAAATAATAGTTGTGTGCTTGTTAAAGTAATATAGAATGTATATAAAACAATATAATACTATAATTGTAAACATTGAAAAAACAAACAAATATGCAAAAAAAATATATACAAAATGTAAATCCGGCTTGAACTTTTGATGTACGATTGCTGAAGCAAAGTTGTTTTAGTGTTACCGTTACCTATTCAAAGTTGGTTTAGTTGTTACCGTTAAGAAAAAATATATTATGGCGTCGGTTATATTTAATTTTTGTATTTCATCGTGTAAATTTTTATTCGAATATGCACCTTTTAACCTGGTATTTTGTGTACCAGGTTTTCCAAAAACAGAGACTGTGATTTCTTTTGTTCGGTAAACACCAAAGTCGTGGTCATACATACAGTAATAAAACTATGTTATTATTACACATTTTATTTTGTACAAATTTAATTTTACTTCGGTCTGAAAGACCTAAGTATTACATTCATGAGCTCAAAGTGAAATTCTTACCCCCACTTTTTTTGGCATTTCTCGACGTTTTAGGACCTACTGATTCTAAAAAAGCAAAAAAAAAAAAATTGTGTGTCTGTCTGCCGGCCGGCCGGCCGGCCATCCGGCCGTCCGTCACAACCGACGAAATCTAGAAAACCGCTGAACGGATTTCAAAAATTTTTTTTTCTAAAAATAGGTTTACTCAATGGAAAGAGCCGAAAGGACGATGTGTTTGATAACTGTACCGGAAGTGTGTCAAAAAAATCGTCAAGTGTGTCAAAACAAGGAAATTTGCGTATTTTTTGGTTAAAAAACGTTCATTTTAAGTGATTACGAGTAGAAACATTGAATTTGGAGAAATCTTGATGGTCGGGATTGGTATGTGAGACTAAAATCTAGATTATTGCATTATAAGTTTGTCAAAAAAATGTTGTCAAGTGTGTCAAAAGAAAGATTTTTATTTATTTTTTTACCTAATTTTTTGGAAAAAAAATAAAATTATTGTTTGTTTGAAATGAGTTTTATTTTATTATTATTGAGAATTATGGCATTATAAGTTTGTCAAAAAAATGTTGTCAAGTGTGTCAAAAGAGAGATTTTTTTTTATTTTTACCCAATTTTTAGGAAAAAATAAAATTGTTTGAAATGAAATTACTTCGGTCTGAAAGACCTAAGTATTACATTCATGAGCTCAAAGTGAAACTCTTACCCCCACTTTTTTTGACATTTCTCGACGTTTTAGGACCTACTGATTCTAAAAAAGCAAAAAAAAAAAAATGTGTGTCTGTCTGCCGGCCGGCCGTCCGTCACAACCGACGAAATCTAGAAAACCGCTGGACGGATTTCAAAATTTTTTTTTTCTAAAAATAGGTTTACTCAATGGGAAGAGCCGAAAGGACGATGTGTTTGATAACTGTACCGGAAGTGTGTCAAAAAAATCGTCAAGTGTGTCAAAACAAGGAAATTTGCATATTTTTTGGTTAAAAAACGTTCATTTTAAGTGATTACGAGTAGAAACATTGAATTTGGAGAAATCTTGATGGTCGGGATTGGTATGTGAGACCAAAATCTAGATTATTGCATTATAAGTTTGTCAAAAAAATGTTGTCAAGTGTGTCAAAAGAAAGATTTTTATTTATTTTTTTACCTAATTTTTTGGAAAAAAAATAAAATTATTGTTTGTTTGAAATGAGTTTTATTATTATTATTGAGAATTATGGCATTATAAGTTTGTCAAAAAAATGTTGTCAAGTGTGTCAAAAGAGAGATTTTTTTTTATTTTTACCCAATTTTTTGGAAAAAATAAAATTGTTTGAAATGAAATTTTATTATTATTATTGAGAATTATGGCATTATAAGTTTGTCAAAAAATAATGTCAAGTGTGTCAAAAAATAATTTCATTTATTTTTTAGCCAATTTTTTGGAACAAAAATATAGCTGTTTTTATGACGTAAATATAATTGAAAATGAAGTTGGACATAGACATTTTTGAATTTGTTATAGTTCTTGAAATATTTTTGGAATTTTGAAAAAGTTTGTATTTTTGATTTTGTAATAATTTTTGCATTATTTTTGGAATTTCTGAAAAAGTTTTAATTTTTGATTTCGTAAGAATTTTTGGAATATTTTAAGAATTTTGAAAAATTTTTAATTTTTGATTTTATTATAATTTTTGGAATTTTGAAAAAATTTTCAACTTTTGATTTTGTAATAATTTTTGCAATATTTTTAGAATTTTGGAAAAAGTTTGAATTTTTAAGAATTTTTGGATTATTATTGGAATTTAGAAAAAGTTTCAATATTTGATTTCATTCTAATTTTTGGAATATTTTTGGAATTTTGAAAAAGGTTTCAAGTTTTGATTTTGTTATAATTTTTGCAATATTTTTAGAATTTGGAAAAAAAATAGAATTTTTGAATTTTATATAGATATATATTTAGAATTTTGAAAAAAGCTTCATATTTTGATTTTGTAAGAATTTTTGGAATATTTTTAGAATTTTGAAAAATTTTAAATTTTTGATTTTATTATAATTTTGAAAAAAGTTTTAATTTTTGATTTTGTAATAATTTTTGCAATATTTTTACAATTTTGGAAAAGTTTGAATTTTTAAGAATTTTTGGAATATTATCGCAATTTAGAAAAAGTTTAAATATTTGATTTCATTCTAGTTTTTGGAATATTTTTGGAATTTTGAAAAAGTTTGATTTTATTTAATTTAACAAAATTTTTGGATTTGGATTATAATTTTCCGGCAACGTATTGATATTTCGTGTTAGTTTTGTAATAAGTTTTTAAACAGATATAAAAAATACTTGTACTTTAACAAAGAGTTATGTTTGATATACATCGCTGCCCAAAACTAAAAACCATGTCCTCGTGAAAGTTTTTTGCCGAAAACTATATCAAAATCCTTAACCCAGACCGAAGTCTTGATATCTCAGAGCTGTGAAATTTCAGCCCCTCCATATTTTACTATTTGAATTACACTTCGTTTGTAATATTGTAAAGCAATTCAACAAATTTTGTCTAATGATCAAATGCTATTTATTTATATTACTTTTGTATAAGCACACAACTTGGCTGAATTAGTTTTGATTTTTCAAGAACAAGATCCAAAAGAAAGTAAAGGGAAAAAAGTTTTTTGTCTTTACTTTGTCGTCAACCACAGATGGAAAAGAAGATGCATTGAACTGAAATTGAAGGTTTTGGTTCGTTTTTCGTATTGATTAATTAATTAATTAATTAATTAATTAATCGTATGGCACTGCAATGCTTTCCCGATCATTGCTTAGACGGTTCGTGTCACAGGTAAAGTAGTTGGTCGTTAATGTAATATTTGTAGAGATTAATTATTTGAATTGAAATATATTAACTTATACAAGTTAATTTTTCTGCCTTTATCCGAAATGGGTTGACACGTGCAAGCTCCCAAAATTCACAAAATATTCTGGTTTTGTAATGCTTATGTGCAAATTTAAAAACTAATTTAAAACATTATCTTGCTCTATAGGAGATAGAACAGATTAGTTTTCACTTTTCTGTCAATATTTTAATATAATTCAGGAGATTCGCTGTGGATGGAAAAAAAGGATTGAGAGAGAAGAACCGAGTGGTTTTCTCTATTCAAATCACTCTACTACAGCTACTTTTTCTACAATTCTGACCTAAAAACTGGAAGCTGTTGGCCATAAATCGAAATTTTTAATGAGTGTAAATTATATATTGATATAATATTTGAATAAACTTAAAATGCTCCTTCACAAAACGGATAACTTGTTTAATTTCAGACAAAAAATTACATAGTTTTTGTAACATATATTTAAGTTAACCCAAAAATGTATTTTTAAGTGAAATAAGTAAGCCGAAACTAAATTGTTTTAACTGTTTCCTGTCCTGAAGCAAGGTGAATAATTCATTTTATTCAAAAAAAAAAATAAATTGAATTAAAAAGGAAAATATTCAAATTAGTACATCAGAAAGAAGGACAATGAATATTTTCATTTAAATTATGCTACATGTTTCTTCTCATAATTAAAGCTAAATAATCACGAAACGTATTAGGACGACATTATGTAAACTAAAACTAAATACATACAATAGATATACATATGTAACTTAACCATTATGTTTAAATAATCACTTTTTAGCTGTTTAACAAATATGTCGAAATCGATAGAAATTTCAATTTTAACAAACTGAAGTGAATAGAACGACAATAAACAATTTTTGATAAAATACCTTCGATTTTGTGGAGATGCTATTTAGTACAAAACATACTACAACGAAATTTGCATAATCTTTAAAAATAGTTTTAGGTTGTTTTTCACCTGTTAAAATCACCTTTGACAAATAGCTTAAAAAATCAATTCCATGTTGAAATAACATAGAATACAATTCAACAAATAAAACTAAGAAACGAGTCACAAAGTTAGAAACCAACGCAAACAGGTAGATAAAAAGCAACATTTCATTCATTTTGAAATTAAAAGCTTAAAAAGTTTTACAATGTCATGTAAAACTTTTTTGAACTAACTAAACAAACAAATTTCATAAAAGTTTCGTTTTGCTGTTTTTTGTGTTGATATAAAAACTTTAAACTAACACGATTTTGTATTTCTTCAAACGATTCAATTTTTCTATTAAAATTTCATTGAATTTCCAACTTGACTACAAACAGTTTTAGTAATATTTCATATTTAAAACTTTGTCACCTAATTAGGTTTTTGTATGCTTGAAAAAGTTAACGTTTAGGTGATGAGTGTTTAAAAAATATTTACTGCAGCTCTTATGCTCTATGTATGCTATGTCACTATTTTATTTCGTAATAATAAACAGTTTCCATGTCACAAAACAATTAATAACAAAATTAATCAAGCAGAAAAAATATTTTTGCAATAAATCACAACTCAAAAATGAGCTATAATTAAGTTGTAGCATAAAACAATTCAATCAATCAATTGTGTTCGTATATAAACAACATAAAACTAACCACAAATACAACATCAAAAAATTATGAAAAAAATCAATAATAGTTTTGTACGAATCTTGATGGAAAACCGACCACCAAACCCTCTGATTTCTATGTAATTAGATAGATTATAGTTTTGGTAGAAAAAATGCCAAAATTGTATAATCGTAGCAATTTAGGTTTCAATTTTATTCGTAAATTTTGGTTAAACGAAATCTGCAAATTGTAATTATACGTATATTAGAATTATAGTTATCGCTGCCGGATAGCTTTTATGGATTTTGCGTTTTCATTGAATTTTAATTACATCTATAAAATTTAGTTCTGATATTGACTTTTAAACGTATTTGCTGTTGAATCATATATATGTAATTTATAATCAAAATGTAAATTGTATTTCTAGAGAAGATAAAATTGAAATTGATTGGAAAAATGATAATAAAACTAAATCAAAATTGCAGTGGCTTGATTTATTTATACTGTTCTATAGTGGAAATGCAAATTGATGATCTACGTTGCTTGGGCATTGTGTTATTGGTGGGGATGAAATCGAGGTAACAGAAGTGTGTAACAGGTTTTAACGTAAATAATGAGCTCGTTTGGTTGGGGTAGTAATCGTGATATATCTGAGCAGGGGAAAAAACGTGAACCCATAAAAAGTTTTACCGAAAATATCAATTCACATACGGCTAGTGGAAATTCTTTGGAGGAGTGCTTTGCAAATACTTGGCATCTAACATAAGGGTTTTATCTAAGATCCTCATACCAAGGCATTGATGAGCGAGTGGTAAGACAGACTGAACAAGACTTGGCAGTCCCGGGTTCAAATCCTGGTAGTAGCAAAAGTGAAAATCTTTCTCTGTCGGGTAGACCCAAATTTAAAAAGCATTAGTTCGACTTGTGTTAGCTTTAAGAAGTGAACGCTGGACACTGAATGCCATCGGCTAGAAAACTAAATCAATTTTCGATTGAAAGCTTCAACGAACAATTTGCGGTTCATATAAAGTTGCTGAAATCCAGTTCAGAAGCCGAATACATCAAAAAATCAGACAACTTCTTGAAAACTGCGATGGAATCGGTTTCAATAAATTCAACCAGATTATATTGATCATATAGCAAGGTCACCATTAAAAAGAGTGTTAAAAAGTGTTTCAACAATAATCAGCTGGTGTTTGTGATGGAACAAGATGAATTGAAGTGGATTTCACAGACCGTAAAAGCCCTGTTTAAGATGTTAACGCCGGAAGAAAGAAACAATCAGACAAAAGACCGCAGACATTGTATCCACTATACCCACTATAGCCACAAGTCTGGTATCGGGTGACAGAACAGACATTTGTCTGTAAAATTGGAAAAGTAAAATTGGATTACCAATAATTGAGCTTGTGACATTTTCCTTGATCATGTGGCGCTATCTTCTACAATAATACAATTTCAAATATAAAGCTTAAATTAAAAAAAGATGTCTAAGCGAACGCTTTTAAATCGATTAAATTCTAGAAACGGTTCCTAATGATCAATGACTGAATAAGCAAATACCATCTGAGGCGCTGTAACACATTAAACTGTTAGGTATAAGCTTTCCCAACACGATCATACGTTTACTTTGGGTATGTAACTATCGACTTTGATTGATATCATGGCTAGATATCATGGCTAGATGGATAAACTGTTTGAGGTGATGGTCTCCAGCTATCGTACGAACTTAAGTGAACAATGTTTCACAATTCGGAATACTCCGGGAATGCTCCATTTTCTATTATTCTAAAGTTACAAAGATATATTAATAAAATTTTAAAATACAATAGATTTATTTTTAATATCAATCCTTACACCTGTTTTTGGAGTATTTTTTATTTTGAATTGTAAATAAAAGTAATCTGTCAGTATCAGTGAGCTTATGATAGTAGTTTGTCGAGCCTGCAAGATAGTTATTCTTACGTTTGTGATGTTAAATTATGAAAATGGATTGTTTTGTTTGTGTTCACTCATAAATTGTGTCTGCTTGTTTATGGAATTTTAAATGCTTTTATTTATTTAACTTTTAACTTTATTTAACTTTTATTTAACTTGATTTTTACAGTTGTGATGGTTACTCTTTTGTGATCCATGTTTCAGTAACTTCCCGTTATGTGATTGATCCCAAATTTAAAAGACAAGTTTGTTGAAGCAGTCAGTACGTATTTCTAAAAGTTTTAATGCAAAAAACTTTATAAAACTGAAGAAAAAAGTTAAAGTTTTTCTTCTCTTTAATAGACCTTAAACTATTGCACTGAAATCCTAATAATCTGGTTGACCAATTTTGAGCGTAGGAATTTTGGTAATACTATGTATATCATTATAGTCATAGACATCATACATGTTTGTGTCATTTTTATATGGATAAAAGGCCTTACATTATAAATAAACAATATAAAAAAAAAACAAAGTATGACATTTCGTTTTAATTTCAAAGCTTATAGATCTTTTATCTTAAACTTCAAATCGTTATTTTGGTGTATGCATTTGACAGATTACATACATCAATGATAATTAGAAATCAAGTATTAAATTTTATTGCAAAAATGATAATAAAGCAACTATAGTAAAAACAACACAAAACAATCCTGATTTGAAAGAAATAACAATTATTTAAAGGTTTTCGTTAAACAAATCAGCTGATCACAACTGTCATGTTTTTAGTAGAAAAAAAGTCTTTCATTAATCATTCACGATTCGTTTGAATAATAATCGTTATTTATATCTTTCAGTTAATAGAATGCGCTGCTGCAAGTTAAAAGAAAACTTGTATTGTATTTGCCAAAACCCTCATAATGCTAAGCGTGATTGTTAGCAACGAAAAACCGTCCATCATAAACAATATTAAATAAATTTAGAGGTTAAGCATATGGAAGGTTTATTGTATTTTGCATATGGTGTCAACAATCAGGCTTGAAAGTTTTCATATTTGTATAAAAAGAATTTAATCCATCCCAAACATTGCAAATTTTCGAAACTTCAACAAATGCTAACAAAGGTAGTGATCTTACTTACACAAATTGCACAACTTACACATATTGCGGTTCTTTTATTAATTGCGGCAAGTGTTGCGTACACAAATGCTGTTCTTAAAATCACAATTTGTGTAATTTGTGCAACACAAATTACCCAAAAATATTTCTTGTGGCAGAAAAAAAACATATTTGTTAATAAGTTATTTAGGTTATGTAAACAAAAACAAATTAAAATTGGTGCTAAATATTGTTAATTTATTTATAATTCAGAGCTAATATAACTTTTTTAACAATTTCGATATATTTTGTGTAAGTTAGATTAAAATTAGTTTAAATTTATTTAATTTCTGTAATGTACAATGTGTCAAATTTAATTTGAAGTTTTGCTTGCACAACTGCTGTTATAACCCTTCCACAAATTGTAAAAATTTTGAAATTGACAGACACAAATTGTGTTTCACCTTGCACAAATTGTGTAAATTGTGTAGATATAAGATTGCTACCTACCATTTGTTTTTAGAAAATGTTTGGTTAGTGGAGCTAATATATAGCAAACGTTTGTTGTTTGTGTTTATGCAGTAAAACGACTACGGCATATTATATAAGAATTTATTAAATTTGAAAAGAAGATTAAATTTTAGGTAAGTGATTTAATTACTGGTTTTACTTAAGATATATTTACTGTGATATTAAAGTGGTAAGCTTAATTTTAGGTAAAATAGAATTCAAAAAACTGACTTAAAAAAAGTATATGGCTAAAAACTGTAAAATAAAAGAATAAAAACAAAGTTTAAAAAACACACTTTTATGGAAAACGAACTAACCACTAAAAAAAAAATTAAAAAAAATTTAAAATACACACTTTTATTGAAAACGAACTAAAAAATAAATTTTGCATTGACACAACACAATGTTCCAAAGAAATAAAGGTTATATTCAAACGTTAAATCTCTTATTAATAACTATGTTTGCTTTCAAACTGTAATAATAAAATAAATATTTAAATATCTTTTTAAACAATTTAACACAGATGGCAAATTTAGATGTACAGACTAGAATACTATTTAACTGGAAGTTTTGTTAGATAAATAATTTTTCGTTACAGTTTTTTACAAAAAATAAAAGTGGGCCGCGTAGTCAATATAGAAAGGCAATAAATATGTAGAAAATGATCTAATTCTAAATCTTAATTAAGCAATAAGTATAAATACTAAAACTTAATTCAACTATTTAAAGTATTATGAATTACTTATAATACAAAATGTGATGTAATACGTATTGAACGCTGACTGCGCCACCCAATTTTATTTTTTGTAAAAAACTGTAACGAAAAATTATTTATCTAGCAAAACTTCTAGTTAAATAGTATTCTAGTCTGTACATCTAAATGTGCCATCTGTGGTAATTGTTAAATTGTTTTAAAAGATATTTAAATATTTATTTCCTTATAGTTTGAAAGCAAACAGTTATTAATAAAAGATTTAACATTTGAATATAACTTTTGTTTCTTTGGAACATCGTGTTGTGTCAATGCAAAATTTATTTTTTAGTTTCTAGCTCGCTCTCAATAAAAGTGTGTTTTTTAAATTTTTTTTTCTAGAATGATTTTGTTTTATTTTCTAGAATGTCATTCATTCTGATTTATAAATACCCATTCTTCATTGCGATTGTGTTGTTTCCTTTATCTGCTGATATGATCTTTATTGTTTTGTTTTATAATAGAGATTATTTCGTTATTTTTGTAGAACTTTTGCAATGTAATAACCTCATGAGTTGTAAAAGTGTCAATTTTGTGCATGTGATTCGGGTAAACCGTTTACTATGTGTTGAAGGCCCGTTTTGTAAGTTTTTTTGAAGAATATATTTTTATTTTTTTGTGGATATAAGAGTTTTAGGTTTGTCTGTCTTAATACATTACGAATGTTCTAGATGACCGACTTTACAATAATTTGATTTATATGAAATCTACCAACATATATAAACCTCGGGTTTCACTTCCAATTTTGAAAGTTTTTACATAGTATGTATGTAGACCACAGCACAAAGACCATTAGTTGTGAGTTTTTTTTAGTAATATGCACTTGGGCTCTCAAACTTAGTTTAAATTTCAATTTTAAAATTTTAAGTAGCGAATAATTTAGGAGTAATCGTAATTTGTATTCAAAAGATTTTATATCTCATTAATAGAACAACAAACTGAAATAAAATTTACTAAAGGAACAAAAAATAGTCTGAATATTTTCGAACTTAAAGACAAAAATAAACATTTACACAGAATTAATGCTAATCCAATTAATCGAAAATTTTTAATTGATTGAATACGAAACCAATAATTTTAACGTATAGTATATAACCAATATTTGTATTATATATAGTACACAGAAGTTCGATTAAAAATTTATTAAGACTATTATGATATAGATGATTAGTTATTTGTAATCCTAGAAAATATTATTTTGATTATTTGATTATTTTAACATGTTTAAATCTGGGATTGATAATGTTATTCATTTAATTCGGATAAATAATCGATGAAGATTTTTTAATTATGACATTATAGCACTGACTATACTAATGTTTCTGTGTTTTTTTTTTGTTTTTCACATAAGTTGTTTTATGACACAGTTGTTTACCTACAAAAAAAGAACGTGATGTAAATCTAATTAAGACATTAAAACATTATAGAGCACTTGCACAGTTCTGAGTCTGTCTTTTTTCATCCTAGATCACAAATAACGAGATGCAATTATTTTCTCATAGATATCTGAAAAACACCTAGGAAAGTTTTTGTCACGTCAAGAAATGTCAGAATACGTCTAACAACCTTTCGGAAGAAATACAGAAGATCAATTATTGCCATGTAGCTCACCCAAACTAACCTAAATCTAATTGGCAGTCAGGCAGAAAAACCGACACGTTTGACATCGATACAGATGAATTAGACACTAGCAAGGGAACATTACTAATTGGGTCTATATCAAACATTAAGATTTTAGGCTGCAATTTTAACTTGTTCATACTGTACAGTTTTCTAGGTTAAAATTTAACCATAATCGCAGCATTAAAAGTAAGAGATTGATCTGTAAGTTCTAAAGAATATTAAGATTACATATATCTTAATCCAAATTTTCTGCGGGGTAGATCAAACTGCCAACCTCTTAGACTGCTAGTCCTAATTTCGCATAGTTAATTCTAGTAGAATAACAGTTAAGATTCTAAAAACTAATTCTGCACCAAACAATATTTGACAATGTCTTAACTGGTCTTTACGAAAACGATCTTGAAATATGACGAAATTCTCCGAAAAATCAGTTTTACTAAATTTATGAACCATGTGATTTTTATAAAATAACAACATCGCTCTAGTAGCAACAGGAAAAAATTGGTCCCAGAACGAATCGCAATCGCAATGGATAGAATATGTTCTTACATCTAAAAAGGCCATCTTTAAACTTTGTTCAGCATTAGCTGAGATTTAACCCAAGTAACACCATGCGTTTTATGAAGTCTATACTGATAATTTTTAGTTGCATTAAGTGCAAAGTTACACAAAGTTATAAGAATTACTAGAAAAATTCCACACTTACTCATAAAAATATGTTTTAAAACATATTAGCAAAAGAAAACGAATTATGACTGTTTTAAAATGTTCATGACTGAAAAGTCATTTATTTGTATTGACTTTTTCAACTTAACTGTAGTGTTCCCTGTTCAGTCGTGCAAAATGATAAAAAATATCACGATATTTTACGTATAATTTTTGCTGTTAACTTCACTTGGTCGAAAATTACGTCACACCGGACCAAACGAAAGAAAAATACATTTATAATGCAAACTTTATACGTCACTTTTATTACCATTCATTTTTTAACAAAAGATAAATTTACCCCGAAAGACACAAAACCAATTTTATATAACAACATAACCAAAACAAAAGGTGTAAACAAAAGGTTTTACCGATGCCTGGATCACTTAGCGTATGACGGGAGCTGCATCCCGGTCATGGATGCACAAAGGTGAAAACTTGGCGTTATCGTGCGATGTGATGCTAATGCATTCAATATGATTTGGAGCAGGAACAATATCAATATATACTAGGTAAGTTACTTCTAGATTTTATTTTCAGCACAAATCTGGCTATATGCAATGTTGGCATCAACAACCACCTTTATAATCTCTAATAGATAAGAAGTGTTGAATTTCACGTTTGTTTCTGAGTTCATATCCAACAGAATACATAACTGAGCAGTGTCTGAAGAATACTCCTTTTCTGATCATCACTATCTGCAACTCGAATTGGAAATCAGTTCCCGAAAAAATTCTAGCTTTACAAACAGGGAACAGACCAACGGAGATACCTTTACAGAAACTAATAGTCGTTGTAGTCCCATTTATCTTCTTGCAGTCCCAAAAACCAGTGAATCTACACGCGAATTCAATGAATTGCTAGACAAGTCAACAGACTTCTTTCAGTGAATCCACTTTTGACTCTTGCACTATCAGCAGACCAAGGAGCAAATCAAATCCGCCATGGTGGACGAAAATGCTCCAGGCCAGGACTATAAGAAGCTTTTAAAAGATGCAAAGAAATCTGGGGATGTATTGAACTTGACATTTTATAGGACTAAACGGAAGAGGCAAACCAATGAAGTGGTACGCAGAAATATTGAAATCAGCATTAAAAGCCTTATATACCAAGTCCCTATAAGATTGAGAGCCATAGATGAGAAGCTTTTAAAGATTTATACTAAAAAATGTTTGGCAAACCCCCGCCATTTTGTTCAATTTTGAAATAAATCTAGATCTTTCATTTTCACGTTAACCTGGATCATATATCAAAGTTCCATCAAAATGTCATTTAAAGATGCGTTTTTGCCAATCAACCAACCATCCACCCACAGACACACACCTTTTTTCTCTTCTTAGATAAAGGATAGTGTTAAACAAAAGAAATAAAATTTGAGGCATGTAAGATTTTATTTTCGACAGATTGGATTACTTCACACAATTTTTAAGAGTCATTTTTTTTAAAGTTGGACACTTTTGATATTTCATGCCTTCGATTTTCCTATAATTTTCAGGCTATATTATAGTAGATATAAAATAAGAAAAAGTGCAGTTTACCACCTCTTAAATCTGGCGCATTTGGCCTTGAATAGGGGTCAAATTATAAGATCACGGGTAAATCGTATAAATTATATAATTTTTCTATACTTCATAAGACTATGAGTCACCTCTACATTTTTTTTTAAATATGGATTCTACTTGATATTAGGTAGATGTTAGCATAAATAATTTGGTGGCTCACTTGTGCCTTTGAGGGCCAAGGTCATTCGAAAATGTTGTTTTCTTTGCTTTTTTGGCTTGTTATCTGGCTTAATATCCGCTAAGCCCATAAGTGATCCACAGCAATAACAGTTGGATTAATTACACAACGTATGCAAGTACATTGAAAAATTTAAAACAGCACGGATTACTCTTGGTTTTAGCTACACGATCTCAAAGTTAATAATTTTTCAAAAAAAGGTCAAAGTTCAAGGTTAATTACTCTAGAGGCCACCTGTTAATAAGTTTGACACGTAGGTAAAATTATACTTCATATTGTGTAGTTTAAGGTCCAGACTTAAACTGTATAGGGCAAGGATTTGTTTTTTTAATACATACTTTTTTTCATCTTCCAATATGCGTTTTTTTAATTTTTAGGGCAATCGAAGTTATCAACCATACACTTTGTCGAATTTAAAAAAAAAATTACTCTTAACAATTTTAACAATTTTTAATTTAATTGACATTCACTATTTCTAGATGGCAGTAAATTTATAGCAATAAAATTTCAAACCTCAACTGTAATTATTTAATTTACTAAACTAATTATTCTGCTATATATTGTTTTCATTTATATAATTTTTTTTCTCATAATAGTTATCTTTGTGTTTTTTCGATGCCGCGATGTATTAAACGTTAACAATATGTTCGCGATTAACGAGACATTTATATTGCCATGTTGTCCTCATGGTTAGTGGGCGAGAATTTTAGGTGTGCTGGGTAGGACCAAGAAGGGTTCGGGGAAATCCCTAGTGGTTAGTTTCCATTTTATTAGTTTCCATGTGTACTTTTTTCCCTCAAATCATTGGTTTTCATATTTCTTATTATTCTCCTCCACAAACTTTTCTGGTTCACAAACCATCCACCAATTCACGACTGCTAGCTATAGCGGCATAAACAAAACTAAACTGCGCTATGGCTTTCACTACTGAAAGGTCAATGATGTAGCAATTTGTATGTACTTCTTTTTTGTGGTTGAAATACTTAAGGCTTCCGTCACATGCTCTTTGAATCCTTTCCAAATGAACTAATAGCTATGACCTTATTTTTATTTTCATAAAAAGTGTTGTGTAGTAGGAATTACAAAAAATGTCACAACAACACTCAGATACATTTTAAGACCTAGGGTTTACAACAACATGCAATCTGAGGAGATGGTGGACGATTTTTTTAAATGTTTGTGGATTGAAAGCACGCGAGACTATTGCTTCGCGCAAAGTACCTACTCCATTTGTATACGATGTACGCACAAAGAAACCCCTTTGCATTTTGTTATTATGACATTGAGTAATCTCGACAGTTTGCACAAACCGATTGACGAGCAAAACATAATAGATCGAGCATAATAGATCTGATTTCATCCGAGCACTGCTGGTGAAGATATTTATTGAAAACAACAACAACAGCACCAGTGCAATTAAGATTTATTGTTAAATTTCGATCACAAATTCGTATACAATTCGTACAGCACGAAGAGTCCAAAAGAGCCAGGATGGTAACAGATACATCGCCGCAAACTGGACAACAATACTCCATACAGGAACGAATTTAGGACTTATAAATGTGGAGTAATTCATACGAAGTGAAATATTTTTTCCAGGGTAAGTCATTGGAAATATTGACTCCCAATAAACGAATGCTTTCACATTCGTCCATTTGGTCGTCAGTCGTCACACATATTAATTAAAATATCGTTGGTAAACTTGGTCTTTGATCTGGAAACAATCAATAGCTGTGTTTTGTTGGAATTAAAATTGACCAAATTTTTGTCACCCCAATCGGCGACTTTTTCTAGGTCCTCGTTTACATTTATATCAGCATCCCAGTGGACTGGAGGTAAATTGACAAAAATCAGCAATGGTTTTTTCTCTAGGAAGCGTTAATCTCCTGAATATGCCCTCCAACTTTTAACATAGTAAGCAATGGCAAGGCTAATTACTTGGGACTCGTTATGGATAGTAGACTAAGTTGGAAACACAACATTCTTTCGTATAATTGTGCATTAGTAGAGCTCTAACGAAAACACTTACCGCAGCACTAGCAATTCTGTTACGTCTTGCTCCTATCGATATCTTAACTAGACGGATAGCTACCAGCACGGCAGTTAGGTGGATGTCCACCGGGATGTGAATTAGTAGTAGTAAAGGGCACTCCTTAATTCTGATAGGTAGGAATATGCCTTTGATCATAGACTTTTCAATGCCGAAACCATCTTTGAAAGTTGGTTTCACAACTGCTAGTCTTTACATTAGATAAATATACAGGTGTTATCAATTTCTCCACAGACGGGTCGAATGAGAATAGGAAGGTCGGTTGTGGAGTATTATACAAAGAACTAAATTTAAACCTCTTTTTTCGCTTATCTGATTACTGTAGTGTCTTTCAGGCTTAGCTTATAGCTACAAAAGAGGTTTGAAACTGTTTGAAATATGATGTATAATATATGCAAGGGATATAGACATCTTTGCAGACAGTCAAGCTGCAACGTGGGTTTTTGAGTTAAGCAGAGTTGTTGTCCAGAGTTGAGTTGTCCAGAACTGTCTGGCTTCTTTGGCTGGCTTGAAAAGATGGCTGAGCAGCTCAACATCCAACTCTTCAGAGTATAGAAAATTTCAACCGTTGAAAAACTTCTTATTGGAATAAGTTTTAATTTTTGGACTACCCAAACATATCACCACTGATCGAGAATCTAAATTCAAAGCCTGTATTTTTCTTGAAATGGCTCAATTGCTAGTTTTATATCTGTAACGTCCGACGTCATGGACAATTCAAAAGCTAATAGTTGACTCAAAAATCAACACTGTAACGCCTGACTATTTCGCACATTCCACTAAAAGTAAGAATAAACATGCATAAAGAAATTCGCTAGTAATTTGCCAATTTATGGCATATTAAAATGAAACAGACATAAAAGCGTATATAAATATATATATATATATATATATATATATATATATATATATATATATATATATATATATATATATATATATATATATATATATATATATATATATATATATATATATATATATATATATATATATATATATATGTATATATTATATATATATATATATATATATATATATATATATATATATATATATATATATATATATATATATATATACATATATATATATATATATATATATATATATATATAATATATATATATATATATATATATATATATATATATATATATATATATATATATATATATATATATATAAATATATATATATATATATATATATATATATATATATATATATATATATATATATATATATATATATATATATATATATACATATCAATAATATTTTAACATTCTTTTTAGTTATTTGCACTCAATACTAATTAGTAATACTGGTTTGTGTCTAAATAGAAATTTTTGTTGTAAAGCTTGGTCATAATATTATATGTAGAAAGAATACAGTTTTGTGCACTTGTTAATAATAAGAATGGTTGGAGGGGTATATTTTCTAATTTGAATAGATTTTTGTTTGGATGATATTTGGAAGGAGAAATTATTAATTTATGTAGGATAATAGAAAAAGAAACAAAATACTGAAAAATTTTACTATATATACTTGACCATTTTTGTTTTGGGCGAGAGATTACATTCAAATTAAATCAAAAAATGATTATAACATTTTACTTTGTTGTGAATTAGCACAAAAAAAGAAACCTATTTATAATAGTTTATTTTATAAGTAGGTAAATTTGAATCAAAAGAAGATTTTGTAAATTGAATTAAATCTTAAAAATTGTATAATTGAAAAAAATTTTTTTTTTACTTTTAAATGTGCAAATAAAAATTTAAATTTTATAAATTGTTGTATAAAGTTTCATTTAAATAGTTTTCATTAATACAAGATGATTTCATAAATACAAGATGATTTTACAGTTATCGTGCATTCTATTGTTTTTTTTTACTAAAAAAAATCAATACAAGCTGAAATAAGTCTGGAAGTCATTGGACTTATGGTTCAAACAACACAAAATACTGCTAAGTAATCCAGGTGCATTGTATTTGGGCGTTAATTGTTGATGTATATTTGGAAAAAGGAAAACATAACAACAGACACGTTGCAATTATTGTGAGCCTCGGCATTATTTACAGCTAGCAAAATTGATGAAAAGAATTCCACCTCTCACCACTGATTATGTTACATATATTTTAGATGTGATTTATAAAGGAAATCAACTGATTCTTATGGAGATGCAAATGATTTACCTGGGTTTAACATGGACCATCATGGATAGTAGTTAATGTAAACTTTTGATTTATTTTATATAATTTATTTTTTTTTTGTTCTTGCTGCAGTCCGAGCGAGAAATTATTTATAATGCAAAGTTGATATACCACTAATTCTGCTTGACCAAATGTTTGCAGGTAAAATTAGTCTATAATTTGTATTATTTTCTCCGGTTGTAACGACAAAGAGCTATCGTAAGATGAGTTCGTTGAAGTCTGATCCAAGCATGGTTTCTATGAAAGCCACAAACATTCTGAGCTAACTAAATTAAGTTAAAAAAAACATTTTTTTAATAACATAAGTTTCCTAAACAAACAAAACAATGTTTTACAACTTAACAAGAAAATTTTAATTTAATCTTACTTGAATAAAAGCTTTAGTGACTTCTGTGGGTTATATACATATTATAAAAAAAAGACTGAATACTCATAAAACGTTAAATAAATTTACTATTATTTTATCCGATTTGAATGGAAATGAAATTTTATTTTCTAAACAAAAGCGAAAAGAAAATTTTGAAGTATAAATACAATAAGGAAAACTTTGTTTTTGAAACTTTGATGTGTATACGAACTTTTCAATAAATTTTTTTTTTTAATTTCCTTTTCTTTATATGAAGTTATCATGAAATTTACTTTATTTCAATTTGTCAATTTTTATAACAGTTTTTTGATATATATGTAATGTTGAAATATAAATTGTGAAAATTAAAAATATTAAAAAATTTTCAAGCTTGAACGCAGGTTTTGTTTTCAGATTGATTGATTGATTTTGTCAAAAACAAAATAAAAAACTGCAGATTTAGGGAGGAAACTCAAACGGGAAATTGGAATAATTCACAACATTGTAAATTATTTTCTGTCAGGTATTCATGTACCTTTTTTACTTCATCACAATTTTAAATACTCTTGAATTCAAATCAGTAAAAACATCGATGGGGGATATTTGGGGTGGGTGGGTGATTGCTTTAAATTATATTGGAATGAGGGATCAGTTTCTGTTGATTCGTTTTTGTAAAATTTTTTACTCATTGGTGTGACAACCCCACGTTCTACAGTCCCTGCTATTGATATTAACTAATACGTGAGATATCACATACCACTGAAAATAGCATGCATAGAGATATCATTAACCAACGTGAAAACTTATTAGTTGGCTATTGCTTGCCCGAACAAACGTGGTTTTGTCTAATTCTATACATTTTATCATTTCGAGTTTTATCATTGACTGTGAGTATGTCGTTAGTTAGATTTTTGGCAAACCAAATTTAGTTTAATGATTATTTCGGTCTGAAATACTTAAGTATTATAATATCGAGGCATATATCAAAATTTGACTCCCACTTATTCAGCACTTTTTGACGTTTTAGATCAAATCGAATCTAACAAGGCATGAAAAATGCCTGTGTGTTCGTCAAAATAGGATCCATGAATGGTAATAGTCCGAAAGGAAGATATTTTTGACAAATGTACTGAAAGTGTGTTAAAAAAATCGTCTGTCAAAGCAATGATTTTCATACATTTTGTTTCCTAGCTTTTATGACAAACATAAAATGGCAAACATTTTAGACTAGATACATTTGACACATAAAAAGAATTATTTTGAGTAGAAATCGCCCAGTTGCCAAAATTCGGCCATTGTAAATAGAAATTGCAAATAGAACTCCCAACAAAATAACTATGAACATATTATTTCAGAGTAAAATACTTTTTTTTTCTTGGCATTCATGCTCCGCGTAGGAGCGTTGCCAGGTTAATCTGTTACGTTATTCGATCATCCGGAATCGTGATGATTTTGTTTTCCTTTTAATCCAAAATGTGCTTCTTCTTATTATTTATCAACGAGCACGGTTGACAAAAAAAAAATTAAATATGTAATAACGTAAACAAGAAACAAAAAATTAATTCCGTTTTTTCTTTTCTTATATTATTATTTTGTTTATTTTTATTCATTCATTTTTTTACTTTGTAGGCAGTCCAATTCCAAACATATAGGACACGGAACCTTTCTTTTCTTTAAAATTTCTTTAAAATCACATTTATTAACAATAGTTATAATAAATATAAATATTATTCAACAACAAACACAAATATTTAAATTAAAATGAACAAAACAATTAATACATATATATTTTTTTAAGTAATTAATCTCATTTTTGTTTATCGACTTTTTTTTGTTATATTTCAATAATAATTTGACCGGACAAAAAGACAATATTTATTAACAAATTAGTTACAACCGTATCGAGTTAAAGTTCACAGCTGACCGCATATGAACTTATTTTAAATTTCAAATTACAACTCCCTCAAATTGAAAGATCTTATTTATATATTTTTAATTACTCTAAACAAGAGAGAAGAAGAGTTGATTGCATATATTCTTAACTCGTCGTGCATATTGTTGTAAACAATACATTTATAACGAAACGTGTTAACAGATTGTTTCATTTTTCCAAAACATTTTTTCTTGTATTCTGTTAATTGTAAAACAAAAACAAAAAATACGGACCACCCGATTATTAACAAATAATCATATCATATCATCAATAGGTTTATTGCCGACTGATGTGGCAAAAAAAAACAACTCACACATCGAAATGCTTCAGAAATTTGAAATGAGCATACATACTTTGAGTTTTCCTTCTTTTATGCTTTAATACAACAAAATTATACGAAAACAGAGTTCATATTATCATCCTTTTTGGCTTCATTTTAATTAAGCAAAGAGAAAATGAAAGAAAACAAATAAGATTCGAAACGTTTGTAAAGAGAATGCAAGTATATAACAAAAACTATTATAACCTTGATTTTTCGACAGTAAGACAAAAATGTATGCTTACTGACTGATTGTTAATTAAAATGTTAATGAAAAACGCAATGATGTAGCATCATAGATGAAAAAATAGGAAAGTATGTGTTGCTCCGGAATCAGTCTTTACTGTTAGCTTGTAACTACAAAGAACTAATTCCTTTACTAAAACCTTTACTTAACTTAGAACTCAATTGGTTTTGTATCAGATTGTATATTGTTACAAACGATACATGTTAGACATCACGCAATTTGTGGGCATAACACAAGGGTCTGAATTTGTGGCCCATACATCACAACCGGTCTAATCAATGTCTTGTATACCTTGAGCTTGGTGTTAGTTGATCCATACGGTGATCCAAGGAGAGGTTTAATTGAGTAGAAAGTTCGATTACCTGCAGCGTTTCGAGCTTTTATATCTCTAGTATGCTTTTGTTTGAGTCAAGCATTGATCCCAAATATTTAAAAGATTTAACTCTATCAATTCGTTCATCGCCGCACATCAAATCTTTCTTCTCAGCCTCTCTTGAAACATTCACATGTTTGGTTTT
Organism: Diogma glabrata; assembly: GCA_963693315.1. NCBI lineage: Eukaryota > Metazoa > Arthropoda > Insecta > Diptera > Cylindrotomidae > Diogma > Diogma glabrata. Next base: position 125,131,998 of record OY856188.1, read on the forward strand.
ATTGTAGTTAATTTGCAGACCAATTCTTCTAGCACCACTCTTAAGCGACTTGAAAGTCTCACTCATAAATGCTTCACTTCGGCCGAGGATGACAACATCATCTGCGTACGCGATCATCTGTACTGAGTTTATTGAAAAGATATTGATTAGTTCGCAATTTCTTTGGACGGCACACATATTCCAAGGCTAAGTTAAAAAGTATAGGAGAGATAGCATCACCTTGTTTTAAACCGGAGTCGACTTTAAAAAACATTGATATTTCATTCTCTACTTGTACACAGCATTGAGAGCTATGTACTGTCATTTTGCATAGTGACACCCGTTTACCAGGGATTCCCATTGAAATTAGAGCAGACCATAGAGTTGTCGTTCGAGAGAGTCGTAGAGGCCTGAAATCAATGAAGAATTGGTGCACAGGTATGTTGAACTCTCGACACTTTTCCAAAATCATCCTTATCGAGAAAAGTGCATCGGTGGTTTCTCGGCCCTGCCGGAAACCACAATTATATTCTCCAAACAGTTGTTCAGCAGAAGGATTGATCTTGGTTAGCAAAATGTAGGAAAAGATCTTACATGCTGTGCAGAAGAGAACGATTTCTCTGTAGTTTGCACATTGTAGGCGATTACCATTTTTATGGATTGATATCAGCATAGCTGAGCTCCAGTCCTGTGGTATGGTTATAGTCCTCTAGATCATTTGAACACGTTCAAACAGTCTTAAAGATAGAGTTCACCACCATGTACAATCGATCTAAAATATTTTTAAGGTCTACTTGTAGCTCCCTTTTCTACCTGTAGCTCGCACTTGTAGCTATCTTCGTTTTAAATATCAGTCGATCTAGTTTGAGGTCCCTTCTCTAAGGTTATAACCTGTTGAAAGAAGTTACGCGATTGATGTTCCTTATTAATGCTTTCAATCTCCTAACACTGTCTCTTCCACCATTTTCTCTTCGTTTGTCTATATAGCTTTGTAACGGCTTGTTTTGCCAGTTTATAGTTCTCCTTCGTAGATCTGGTGGTGCGTCCTTGTAGACATTTCAGAAAGAAATCTCTTTTGTATTGAATAGTGGCAAGGCATGCTTGATTCATCCATGGCTTCTGGGAGTGGTTTTGTGGTCGTCCAAGTATTCTCTCAACAGCAAATACCATTACTTATCGACGTTCCCATTAATGGTTTCTAATTTCTCCAATGTTTCGAGAATATGGTTTTGATATCTCTCTTCCGTTTCAGCATTCTTTAATTATGAGATGTTAAAACGTTTCCGTTGATTGAATTTTGGAATGCCTGGATTTGGAAAGTGGAACCTTATCATAGCCTATACAATGTATCCACCTCTAAAGGATCGCACATCCAGAACGCTCGAAAAGAAACGTGCTGTTACTAGCACGTGATCAATTTGATTTCGAGTGTTTCCATTCTATGAGACCCAAGTCTGCCTATGAATTGATCGATGCGGAAAAAAAGTACTTGCAATTCTCAAATTATTTGATAATGCAAACTCAGTCATTCTCTCACAATTATAATTCGAATTCAAATGCAGGCTGTTGGGATACACCACATTTCCATAAGAGATATTTCCAACCTGCCAATTAAAGTCACCAAAAACCATAATGAAGTCACGTGTTGGTGTTTGTTTCAAAACCTTTTCCAGTGCTATGTAGAAACTGTCCTTCTCGTCGACGGTCTTAGCTTCAGTGGGTGCATGCATGGCAATAAGAGAAATATTGTTGTACGTACCGCCTACACGTAGGTAGCAGATCCTCTCATTAACCGGGATGAATTTCATCACCGCTTCTTGTATGCGTGCACCAACATGAAACCCAGTACCAAATTCTCTACGAGAAGGATGACCACTACAGTATAGAGAGCAACTATCCAAATCTTGTTTTCTGATTATTAGCTGTCTAATTTCTAGCAAAGCAATAATGTCCATCCTATACCTCTCAGCCTCTGTTTCTAGACTTATAAGAGCATCAGGAGCACTTGGGCTGCGCACGTTCCACGTTCCGATTCGGTAGTCTGGTCTTTTTTCACGTCCAAGTAAAATTCTATTTTGCAGTTCGGGTCTGTTATTCTCTCTCTGATTTCCAAATTTAACAAAGTTTTTTTTCGGGGTTAGGGTGTTAACCTTAGGCCCAACTCAAATTGTTCTGAATGTATTCGTTCTGCATCTTAAGGTCACCAGAAACAAGCTTTTAGCACGTCTACATATCGAGCCACTTGAGCAAAGGCATACGCTCGCTCCTGACATGAAGAATATACGCTTGAGTCGCAATGGTTTTAAGGCGCCAATTCGCCGTGATGTAGCGTCATTGACCTAGCAGTTTTTACTCTGCTTATTCTCCTATAAACCAACCTAATTCTGTCAGCATTACGTAGGTAACACGGCGTAGACGTCGAGTTTCGGATTTTGCTATCCGCTAGTAAAATACTTCCGTAAAAAATTTAAATCCACAAATTGAATATTTTTTCTTATTCCTGGTTTGTACTTTTTTCAATCTTTTTCACATTTATATGCGAAAATAAATGGAGTAAAAATATGATATGATCTTACCGAGAGTGGGAAGTGGGAAATATTTTAAATAGCTGTATTTTGTAAACAAGTGGGTTGAGAATTTTTTCGAAATGTATATAAACACGTTTTAAAAATACACAATAGTATATTACTATGTGTAGAGAGGACGGGAAATGGAAGTACGAAATACAGAATATTTTAACCATTACAGTACAGGATGGAAAGAGGAAGTCAGGCTGACAGCATTCTTCATGAGAATCATAAAAAAACCTAGAGACAAAATTGGAGCTGGGTCACTCTCAGGCTGTACAAACTGAGCTAACAGGTCCCGACAAAAAACAATTAAAACCGAGGACCGAATAAAGGTGGGAGACGCAGTATATAAGAAAAAAGGAAAACGGCTCTTCAGAAATTAAAGGAAATAAAAGAAGAACTAGAGGAAAGCATAGCACCTCTTTGGAATTATATATTTTGGATCATAAAGTAATAACGTGCTCCAGTTCGAGGGATGCATTACCAATTAACCTTACAATAAATATGGCTTGCAGGAATTTTGGAGTTAATTGGGCACTTAGCTTCTTTACAGCGTCACTCAGTTCTATGTTTCGACGAAAAACAATGTCACCGTAGACAAAAGCACGATTCCGGTCACACAAATTGTAGTGAGCCGCTTTTTGCACAATGGTTTCAGTTGTCACCACTCTCAACATAATGTGCTCGTCTCTCTGTTCCTAGTTCAAAAACTTTTACAGTGCTCAACCATATATTAGCCGATGCAACTGTGTCTGGTTAATGCTGTTTATCTAATAGAAATAGTTTTCAATTATCTCAGGCGAAGATTTTTTAAGTTGCTCGTTCCCGTCCCTAACTACGAGGAGGTTAATGATTTATATATATCATTCGAGCTTCGTTTGTCAAACCTGAGGGGTAAGACCTGATTTATTTCTAACAGAAGCTCAAGAGCACCATGACAGAAAATTTTGATTATGTCGAAATAGATAAATGACAGTAGATTACTGAGTGTATCTACTATCAGAGTGTCAATTCCATTTAGGTGCTATCTACGATCGCACCGTAAGTTTACATAATCACGACAGCTCAGAAGAACGTGCAGTGCGGTTTCATCCTCATCGCAGGTACTGCAATTTCCATCATTTGTTACTCCAACATGTTTTAGGTACTCTCTAAATTTGCCATGTCCAGTGATGACCTGAACCATAGAACTGGTGATTGCTACCTTTGAATTTCGGAGAAAGAAAGTTTCGACGCTGATAAAATGATACGTATGCGTTCCCATATCTGAGACTTCCCAGCGTGCTTTTAAGCTGCTGAGCGTCTCTAGTTGCGCTCCTTGTTATATTAATATTCTATCATTTGCATAGCTTGAACTGAGAATTTGGTTGTATATGCTGACCTGTTCCTTAAGGATAGGATCGATAGGGATTGTCCACAATGTCCTGAGACGAAGCTGTAGATATGGTTCTATTGCCTTGGATCATGCGGAGCAACATATTCCTTTGAGCGCCTAATAACTGTTGAACAGGCTTTACGTTGGTTCACCTGTACTAACTAGCTGAGCAGTACGTGAGAATTAATTCTACAACAGTTCTATATATTAGTTGTCGTGTGTGTTTGCCAAGACTTCAGCTTTCATGTGATAGCCTTGTGAAGCTGTAGAAGAGGGACTTTGAGCTAATGCATATTCGGGTAATTTGACTTGACACCCTCAGCCTCTCATCCAAGTCGACACCAAGGTATCTTTTTTTTCCTCTGTTCAATTTTAGCAAAAACTTTACAATTTTACTTTTTGTTGCTGCACTAACCGTTAAAGATTGTATAGCAACCCAAATTACATAATACAAAGGCGTTAAAACTTAACAAAGAAAAGAATCAACTAAGCTGTGCATAATTTTAGAAAGAAAACTAAGACTAAAAACTAATAAATTTAAATTGAAATATAATTATTATTAACTTGAGAACGCTTGACAATTAAAAGTATAGAAGATTTAAACTTTGACAACGAACTTTCATTACGAACATCTTCTGGCAATCGATTAAAAGCGTTTAAATCCCGATAAATATTGGTAGAAAAGAAATAGAATCAATACAATAGTTTGAACGAAACCTGGTTGTATAATTGTGACGATCCGAAGCTAAATTTAGTTGTATTGTGGTTTTGATGAGTGAATTTTTTATATTTATAAATAATGATGACTATTTTATAAATAACGATGACTAGGTTTATCTCAATAATTTATTAAGTGTCAGAAAATCTGTAAAATCTGTAAAAAGACGATTAGTTGAAAATCGGAAAGGAAAGTGCTGCATAAACTTAATAGATCGCGTTTGAAGAATAAATAATTCATTTGTTTTATAGCCTGCCCAACCGCTCCATATACAATTCAAATAATTTATTTTATATATTACATAAGAATTATATATTAATTTTAGAGAATCTAAAGACAATAAATGTCTTACTCGCTTTACACAAAATATGTATGGTGTAATACTGGCTTTAACTTGGTCCACTTGCTTATATCATTTAAGATTAGAATCTAAAACCAATCCAAGATACGTAAAATAATCTACCTTTTCAATCATGTGAGCATTGTATTTAGGAGCATTCCCGAGTAGAAATTTAACTAGTCCTTGAAACCTACAGATTCTACTATTTAGAATTTAGAATATTTAAGTATCACTTATTTTCAATACAAAAATAACATCTACATAACTCCTACAAAGGCTACTAAACGGAAAAATCCCATTTAAGTTGTTAAATAGACGTTAAAAAAAATTTCTTTCGTTCATTTCTATAATATTAAAAAACGAAGAGAAACAAAATTTGTTTGATGGTAGTAAAAATAAACAAAACAAAAGAAAAGAAAGAACAACACATATAAGAATAGAAAAATAAAACGCATTTTTATATATTCTAACATGGCAGGCATTGACGTAACTAAGAAATTGTTCCAAGGTAGGCCTGGCCCCGTTATATTGCTGAGTAAAATAATAAAATTTTCCCGTATTTATTTCTTTTTTAATACATAACGGGTGTTGCTATTTGCGCTTAATTTTCAATTTGACTGTCATTTATATTTTTTTACTAGAGTACAATGTGTTAAATTTAGACAAATATTTGGGTAAAAAATAAATTTTTAAATTTAAAAATTATTAAATTATTAATAAATTAAATTATAAAAAATAAAAGATAAAAAGGGCCTTTTTAAAATGGTTATGTTTCACAAAACTAAAATTGTAAAGATTCATATTAAAGTGTAATGTATTTTTATCAGTATAAAATTTGTATAAAGCAAAACCAAAAAACAATATCAAAATTGGTTAACTCGTTTGGGCACAATTATTAAATTTTTGTTGTCTTTAACTTATTAACATATTTCGTGCCACCCGGTTTAAAAAACTAAGGAAAAAATGCAATCACGTATTGGTTTTTTAATTATTTAAATAATTAATGAAGTTTCAAGAATACGGAAATGGTCAGGTTCATTTTTTATCGGCGTCTTGATTCGATTTTCCATCTATAGTTATTTAGATTAATGATTGCGTATTTGTTGTTGAAAGCAACTTTGAGTTCGACAAAACTTGAGTAAAAGTTGTAAAAACGATATATGGCAGAAAAAATTAACCACTAATTGTAGCCATTCGAAAATTGTTGCAAAATTTGTGGTAACTGGTAACTGGTTCGTAATAATCGTCCAGAAACATATTGCAACTGTAAGTGCTAGTTAGGGATTGCAAGCTGCGATTTTTAAATCGCGGGGTTATGGGATTCAAATAAATTTCAAATCCCGAGTTCCTTTCGAATAAAAACGCATTATATAGTTTTTTGCTATCGAGAAGTATATACGTACTAAAAATATTAACTAATTAAAATCAACTTCTTACAAAATAAATATTCAAGAACAAAACAAAACTTTAATAATATTACATAAAGAAAAACAAGTTACTTAAGTTTTCAAGTGATTAAAGAAATGGGATCTTAGCAAGCATAAGGCGTCAACTGATTTATTGTCTATGGGCTTTTACTTAATTTGGAAATATTATTTCCGGAGGCTGAAAAAGCCCGTTCCGATTCCACAGTTATTGGTGGAATGGTCAATCTATAATCATTATGTATTCGCTGCAAATGTGGTCATCTATATCCTATGAACGCTTTTATGAAATATTTTTATTAATGTTATTAATATTAATACATTATTAACATAATACATAAAATAGTGGGGACCAGCTTAATATATTTTATGCAAATGTATTCTGACAAAAACAGTGTTGTATAGGTATTAAGCTTGAATTAATACTGCGTTCTAGATTATTTTTCCAAATTGTTTTCCTTTAATAAATCGACCAGAACCATATCTTCAGTTGCATTGTCGTTGTAATCTGTGCTCGATGATCCAGCAGTGTGAGGAGCTCAATCATCCGTTTAACATCCATTGTCTGCTGCTCCATATAACGTTAAATAATCGTTAGTAAAAACTTTTATGCGACTTCAACTAGGAACGGTAAATATGTTTGATGTGCCATCGACAAAACCAACGTTTCCATCTGAAAATATTTTAATACTTCAGATGTTTCGGTTTTTCTCTCCTTAATGTGTGTTATTGAGATATTCGCCAATCCTCGAGCCAATAAGTTGCTTTGATTTTCTAGTTTACTCAGTACAAGCTAAAGAAACGCATAGGCATAGGCCAATATTTCATGGTAAAACGGAGAAAATAAATAAAAATTAGAGCTAAAAATGCAAATATTTTTGTTAAAAAATATGCAGCAAGAAAACTGAATTTTGGTTGTTAAAAATCCAAATGCTATGTAGTGACATACTCATTGACCATGTGACGTAATGGTCTTTTTCAAGGATTGAAGCCCGCATATATAGAGTTATACTTATACTTTTTTATACCTATATATATACCTATAGTTATACTTATACTTTGAGAAAGCAATAATAAGTTTTTATGAAAGTGATAAGTTTTTAATGAAAAGTAATAAAGAAATTTTTAACACTTCACCGCTTCACAATAAAAAAATTAACAAATCAACGAAAATTGATCGCACCGCATGTGAACTTAATATAACTTATTTTTTAACAGGATGTCGTGTTTTCATTGATTAATCTGGGCAAATATGGCGAACCCGCAACCCCAGGATTTGCTTTCAATATTTCTGGGATTTCGGGATCGTAAAAATATGTCTTGATCCCAAGATCCCGTCATCCAAGAAGCCCAGGCTTGCAATCCCTAGTGTTAATGTTAATTAGAATCCAAAAATACCAATGTTTCATCGTTCATACTTCACAGTAATCACACATTCTATTGACCATTTAATGAATTGCTTTTCACTACGATCTTCAGATAATTCAAGATATAGAGCACCAAAAATTCAGATAATTCAAGATTGAAGATATAAAGCACAAAATATAAAGTCTGATAGACTTCGAATAACGTTGTCAATTTGCTAATAGAACAACCCTCTGGGCCCCAATGGGCTGGTTTATTTAACATTTTAGGAAATAATTTACAATTACGTTTAATTGAATTGAGTAATTTTAGCGTTATTCGAATATAAAATTATGTGCGAAATAAATTTTTTGGTGAGTCTAATACAAACAGTCTCGCTAAATACACAGGCCCTTGCAATAGTTAATTTTGGTGATTTAAAAAAATATATTAAATATTTTAATATTTCTTATTTGTCTTGTTTCATGTCGATTTATCGATATTTTAATTTAATTTTTCGTAATATTGAGAAAATTATGGAAAATTAGTATTATTTTCTACACATAATTTAAATATTTAAGTTTTTTGATTTCTGAATTTTGGTCTTTTAAATTGTATCATTAAAAAAATGGCGAAAAAATGGACGCAACCTTTACAAACAAAATCACACTCATACATTTCCAATTTAGAACTTCAATATACGAGCGCTATCTTCATGTATAAAAATATTTGTCGGGTTTGATGCGAAATAAATCGAAATCGTAAATAGTTTTTGAAGATTCAAATAAGATGTTAATTTCGTACATTGATAGAATTGATAGGACTTTTTAAGTCCTTAGGATATGATAAGTACTTAGTAAGGTGTTGAAAACAGGCTTATTTAGGTTTAAAGTAGTATTTTAAGAATAATTAGTCTGTAAATAGTTTTTTGGATGTTAAATAGTATGATTTTAGATTTTGTAGGAGTTAATAAGTTTATCAAGAATAAAAAGTTCTTATTTACAGGCAATAAAGGACGAAAAGAACTAAAATAGGTTCATTTGAGAATGTCTACTACTTAAATCGTAGTTAAAGTTCGACTCTGGTTACCTTGAAGCATAGTAAAGTCAATTATTTTATTTTGAAAAATCATAAATTTTTTTTTGGATACATACACTGATGAATTAAATCTAAATCAAATTGCATACTGTGAAGCATATCTTCAAGGGTATTAGACATATATACCAGAGCTGCATCGTCAGTATAGAGCTTGAATATTACCTTTCAAATCCAAGTGAGTAATATCATTTATACAAATATTAAAAAGTAGAGGCCCCATAATTGACCCTTGAGGCACACTTTTCGTAACAATTTTCTGGTCTGAAATTGTGTCATTAATTTTAACTATACTTAGATTCTATTTGACAAATAAGATCTGAATAGTTGGATCTGAGCAAAATTCAATTGCAATTTTTTTATTTTCTTACCCATAATATCATGATCCACAGTGTCGAAAGCATTTTTAATATCAAGAAATAGATATTCAACATATTTCTTCTTATCAATTCCCTTACTCAAACTATGTGTTAGATTTAAACAAGCAGCAGTAGTGTCAGATGATTTTGTAAATTCATATTGATACGGAGATGGTATGCTATTTTCCTCTAAGAATATTTCCATTCTTTTTTAAATTGCTTTTTCAGGAATTTTTGAGCTAGAAGTACAAACTGATACTGGTCTATAAATACCTGGAATCATCGAATCGCCTATTTTATGCAAAGGAACGTCCCTTTTAAGAATTGACGAAAAATCCCAGTAACAAAGCAATTGTTAACACAATTTTTGGACACTAATAATAGGTGCTCAATAAAATATTTCAGAAATTTTGCCGAAATATGGTCGCACCCAGTAGAAGTTTTCGTAGGGATCTCTGTAATGTATTGCATTATTTCTAATTCATCACACGGAAAAAGATTGAAAGGATATATAATATTGTATGAAAAATACTTGATATCACTTTCGGTATGATTCGGAAAATCTCCACATAAGTTATACCCAACATTTACGAAAAATTCATTAAAACAATTAGCTGCATATAAGTCATCAGATAAAATTTGGTTGTCTATCCTAAGATGAAATTCTTTGAAGTTGACCTTATAATTATTAAAAACAACTTCTTTTATTAGTTTCCAGAAAATTCTAGGGTTTGCAGTAGCAGTTTTGAATCGAGTATCATAATAGCATGTTTTTGCTTTCCTATTTTCCTTAGCTGCTGTCTTCTTAAAGTAGTGATATTGTTGTTTAACATAACTATTGGTTGGATACTCTAAAGAATACTTATGATATTTATCCCGCTGTTTAATTAGATCTAAAATTTCCCGATTTAACCATGGCTTAACTGACTTTGGAAGTTGTTTAATTATTTATTTTGTGTTTTTTAAAATTAATTTTTTAATTTTTGGAGTCAAAATTTCAGTTCATCAAAATTTGTAAAAAGAATTATCAGAAATTATTGAATCATAATCAAAGACAATCTTTTTTTACATACTTTGGGTTTTAACTGGTGCAGTTAAGAAACTAAGAAAAATAGTTTTGTGATCTGAAAGAGTTTTTTTTAATTGAAAATTCATAATTGCAATCGAAAAATATGGAGGGGCCAAAATCACACAGCCCTGAGATATCAAGACTTCGGTCTGGGTTAAGGACTTTGATATAGTTTTCGGCAAACAACTTTTATGAGGACATGGTTTTTAGTTTTGGGCAGTGATGTATATCAAACATAACTCTTTGTTAAAGTACAAGTATTTTTTTTGTGGAATAAAATGTGTTGTGTTATAGGGTTTACAATATGTGTCACAACAACCCATAAAATACCCTTTAAGACCCAGGTCCCACAACAACTGGCGTTCTAAGGTCATGATGAACGCTTTTTTTAAACCTCTGCGGGTTGAAGTCACCTGAGACTAAGGATTCCGGCAAACTATTCCATTGTATGCAGTTCGGACAAAGAAGTCTTTCTGCGATCTGCCAGTATGACAGCGTAGGATATCGACCGTTTGACTGGTTGCTGTAGCCGATTGTCAAGTGGAACGGGGGTAAGAATAAGTTTGGGGCAGGATGCTGCTGATTTCATCTGAGCACTGTCGATGACGATATTTGTAAAAAACAACGAAGTCAGCAACAGTGCGACGATGTTGTAGGCGTTGTAGCGTCTCTCCGGGCGGGATGAATTCGTTCGTGCATTTTACCTTTTGAAGCAAGGGGCTCGAACCCTCTTGTGGAGAGTACTATCATCTGCAAAACTATTTATTGGAAGAAAAAAATCCGTCTAAGGAGACCGAAATGTATCAATTGGATTGAAAATTTTGAATCAGCTTCACAATATTGGGATGAAAACCATACGCAACGAGCTTGTGGATCAAGTTGGCATGCCAGACTCGATCGAATGCCTTGGAGATGTCTAAAGCGATAACGTATGTTTCACCACCTTTATCAAGTATGCTGTTCCAACAATGCGCTACATAGTTTAATAGATCGGTGGTTGATCTTTTGTTTCGAAAACCGTATTGGCTTGTTGTGCCTTAGCGGTGGAATCGTAACATAATCGAAAGTGTCAAATGGGTGAAACAAGAATAAAACTCTCTTATTAAAATAACCACTAGTTCAATTTTTTAATATTTATTTATAGTTGTTTTTTCTTAATTTTTGACTTAACATAAATTTTTTTGTTATTAATTTATTATATTTTAGTGTTTCTCAAAATTTATGGTATCGCTTAACTTATACTTATCATCAATTTATCACCCGTTTCACAGAACAGCGTTTTTAATTGATTTCCTAATTTTTATTAACTAGGGGGTATCCCGCGGGCTCGCCCCCCCCCCCCCCTCCCCAACAGCAAAAATTAAATATCAAAGTTGCGTGGAAATATGTATACTACACAGTCGTAATAGTAAAATGTCGCGTTGGAATATGAATAATATCCGGCAGTAATAGCAAAACCTTGACACAACGGTTGCGTTGCAAACAGTAGTGATAGGAAAAAATTTTATAACAAAAGTGGCGTTGCAATACTGTTGTAATAACACAAAAACTATATATGTTGCACCGCAAGAACGAAGGCGATGGTTGTAATTTAGTATATATATATATATATCCACCTCGTCACTCAATAACTCAGGAATAATATGGCAATTGTCTTCGATTGACAATCAGAATGATCTCCTTCAATCCGTTCGCACCAGTATAGGACTAATAAAGCACGATTAGTCTACAATTGGTTTTCTCCTCGCTAAACAACTCAAGTTCACTAACATTTAGGTTGGATTTCCCTTCCGTTGTCCTCATATAAAGCACCGGTACGATCACCGTGGTACTTTTCCAAAACGGCAACCAGAAACACAGAACAAGACTGGTATTTCAAACAAAAAATGTATTACACCAAAACAAATTGTTCACTTGTTAATAAATACGGATTAATTCAAACAGTTTAAAATTTATTTTACACAACAAAAAAAAATTTAAAGTACAAAACATTTGAATGACAGATATTAACTGTTGTATTGATTAAGTAAATGATTCTAGGTTAACCTTAATTAGATTTTCAATAATCCTTCTTTCTTTATGTTATTTAATTATAATTTTAATACTATTATTCAGAAAAAGCGAAAAAATCCTATTTTAAGCAATTAACTCGTAAAGTAAAGAAAAAACTTACGTGGTTCTTAATTTTATTAAATTTCAGAATTTCTTTATTATATTTTTAGGTTTGTTTTGTTTAAACGACACATCAGAATTTCAATGCCTGTGCCCGCATTTTCTTTAATCTCGATTTATCTATTTTTATTTGATCTCTGCGGTAACCGTTATCCTTACTGATATCGGATTCGAAATATCTGGGTCATCTCAATGACCTTGTGGGTAGCGTGCAATACACGGAACTATATAAGTATATACTTAATCACAGGCATTTGAAGATTCTTTTTATTGCTTTGTGCTTTCAACAATGATGGTATGAGAACTCTATGACACAATTCAACTAATTGACGAACGATTCACTACGCTCACGATTAACACTAAACTTATTCACCATTGGATTTCGCGATCCGGACAGACACATAAACACAAAACAGAATTTCTTTTATTTTAATTTATTAAATAAGGAATTTATTGGCACTCAAGAAAACTCATTTCTTTTTTTGATCGAGCACATGCAATATTTTTTTCACTCGAAGACGTCAAAAAAAACAATCAGCTGTCTGATGTTTTGACAAAGAAGTAGTAGACTAAGAGAATCAAAAAAATGTATAGTCGTTCCTTATATAGCAAAATTCTTTTTCGAAAAATTCGAAAAAGTGTTTTTGATGCAAGGCAATTAATTTACATTATGTAAATAAATGTTAGCACCTTTTTTCGTTAAAACAAAACTGTTTGTTACTTTGTAATACTAAACATTGCAAAAATAATTTGACGAAACAAATCATTTTCCCACACACTGGTAAGCAATATCAATGAATTAGAATGGATTAAACGTAAGTTTAATCGATTCTATGACGCTCACGTATTACAAAACAACAGCTTACAACAGTAATACAGTGAAACTCAAATCCATAACAAAAGATAATTTGATAAAAAATACCCATTTAGGAAATCGAATACAAAACGGATTGTAGGACAATAATTTTTTTCATTACGACGATTGGACAAATATGCACAGCCGTTTAGAGGTTTGAAAATTTCGTTGATCAGGTATGGTTAGTGTCTGGAGAATTCAAATCTTAGTAGTATGGTAAAGTAATGCGGGTGAAAACGCAGCATGACTCAATATTAGGGGATTGCAAAATAAAATATTATGGTTAACTATTTTATGCGAAGAACAAATTTATGTACGGAAACTATATGAAAACAAATGTCTATGGATTGTGAACGAATGAGAAACTACTATAGTCTAAGATCCGGCTGCAGGATTAGTGCGCTCATCGATTTTTTGCTAAAACCAAATTTTTATGTATATTTATAATTAGGAGAATATATATCTACCAGGTTGCCAATCAAAATTTGGCCGCCAGTATTTTTAATTAAATTATTTTTAATTAATTTTTGGGAAAAAATTTCGTTCACTTGTTTTTTAAATAAAATATCGTCTACATCACGGCAATTTATATAAAGATTCTAAAAATTCACGGTTGCCGTTGCGCACCTGGCCGCACCTCTTCGCAGCCAGGTGTAAACAGGTATGATTTCGATACATTTATACGTTCATAACGTACATTGATTAATTCTATATCAAATTAAAGCTAATTTTTTTCTATTTATTATCATATATGGTTGCCTAATTAAATCCAGCCGCAAATAAGGGTTGCTGGCTGTTAAAGATGATAAATATTTAAGGTAGAGTGAAAGAGAGTTAGCGCGTAACATCATTTGTCAGACGAGGATAGCGATTGCCAGCTATGCGACCAGTGGCGGATTACCATAGAGGCGGAAGAGGCGGCCGCCTCGGGCCCCACATGCACAGGGGCCCCCTCGCTACAAATAGTATTGATATTTTATAGGTATTCAAATATCAGATGACTGCGTTCATTCAACCAAAGTTTTTAAACCTAAAGATTTTTTTTAAATTATCCCACATGTAAAACTGTTAGGTTGTTAATTTGTATTACTTTTTTTCATGTATGTATTTATTTTAATAATTCTAATTTGGTAGTTTTATAATTTTTTAATGTACAAATTCGTTTTCCAATTTGTATAGTAAAAAAACATTTTGTTTTGAAAAGTTCCACTGTTACGAATGAATATTAATACTAAAACTTTATTTGCAATGGGCTGTTATTATATCAATCGCAAAATTATTGATAAAAACAAAATCCAGATAAGTATTTTTTGGATATTTGAAGTATATTTGAGTTTTATGTTTTCATCAATGATTTTGGATTTCTTTTAAGACCTACAATTTATTGAAAGCATTAAACTGAAAACCTCAATTTTAAGCATATAATTGTACATATTTTAGATTAATTTCATATATAACTAAATAAATGAAAACTTTTTAACGTGTAGAATTGAAATATTTTATTGTATGCTTAAAATTCATGTATTTTTTATACAATACATGCTAAATTCATCATTTGGATTGAAAAGGGTTTCCATATGATATGATTGATATAGTATAGGTGTTTTGGCTTTGGTTGTATATTTCGTTTTATCAACGTTGATTGGAAAAAAGATTGTCTAAAAAGTTTGTTTGAAGAATTTGAAAAAAAGATTGTTTGTAACTGGACGTATTGATACTCAAATAGCTCGTGAAATTGAAGTACAACAAAAGTGCTGGCGGGAATTTTTTAAAAAGTGTTGCAGCTACAGTAAAGCTATTAGCTACTTTGGGTTTAGCATTTCGTGGTCATCGAGAAGATATTGATTCGAACAGAAAAGGAAATTTTATGACATGCATTGAGCACCTATCCCAATTTGATGATTTTCTTAAAAATCATTTGGAGAGGTACAGCCATCCAGGAAAAGGTAATATATAAGTTATTTATCACATACCACATGCGATGAATTTATAAATTTAATGGGAACTGAAGTAAAAGAACACCTAATTCAAGAAATTCAGGACTATTTATATTATTCAATTATTGTTGATTCTACGCCAGACGTGAACCACACTGACCAACTAAGTTTTATATTAAGGTACATTGATAAAGTGGGCGATGCGAGAGAACAATTTTTGGATTTTTACAAATTGAAAATCACAATTCAGAATATCTAGCACAGCTTATTTTGAAAACTTTAAACAATTTGTCTTTGGATATTAAAAATTGTCGCGGTCAAACATATATGGCCGGAAAATATAATGGTTTACAAGCCAGAATTAAAACTCTAAGTGAGACCGTCATTTTTATTCCTTGTACAAGTCATACGCTTAATTTAATTGGAAATTATGCTGCAGATGCCTATTCTACTTCGGTGTATTATTTTAACTTTATCCAAAATATATATGTATTCTTTTCTTCGTCTACTCACAGATAGCGAAGTTGCTTATTGATAATTTTTCCGATCCATAATTCCAAACATATTAAAAAATTAAGTGACACAAGTGACAAGGTCTGCAAGAGCTGATGCAGTATCCGACTTGCGGTTTAATTACAAAAATATTAAAAACGTTCTTATCCAAATTAGCGAAAATGAAGACGAAAAACCGATTACTAAAGTTGATATTAAAAAATTAGCTAGCTCTTTCGATGAATATGAATTGCCTTATTAACCGTTCTATGGGATATATTATTGCAAAGAATCAATAGTACTAGAAAATCATTTCAAAATATTCAAACGAACTTATTACAAGGAGTAAAACTGTTTAATTCTTTGTCACAATTTATATGGGATGTTCGGAATGATTTTGAGAGCATAGAAAAGCAAGCAAACTTATTAACAGACAATATTAGCTACAAAGAAGGACGAAAAAGAAAACGCAAAATAATGTATGATGAATCATCTGCAAATGATACACAGCTAGTAGGACGAGAATTGTTTATTATAAGTACTCACAATATGATCTGCGATAGACTTGCCACTGAAATGTCTAACAGAACGTCCATATATGAAACTGTAATAAATAATTTTAAATTATTTTTTGATCAAAATATATCCAGTGATGAAGTTGACAAGTGTATTTTAGAATTGTCAAATACATATGCGAGGGATATAGAAGTACAATATTTTAAAGACGAAGTACATCATTTTTTAAAATATATAAAAG
Source organism: Diogma glabrata (assembly GCA_963693315.1). Taxonomy (NCBI): domain Eukaryota; kingdom Metazoa; phylum Arthropoda; class Insecta; order Diptera; family Cylindrotomidae; genus Diogma; species Diogma glabrata. The sequence continues at coordinate 125,148,485 of OY856188.1, forward strand.
AAGAGACATCACTTGTCCATTTAAGATGTACAAGGTAATCATTGATGGCCTGCAATCTTCATTTCCCAATGTGGAAACTATTTTAAAAATATTTCTTACATTGCCGATATGCAACGCAAGTGGGGAACGATCGAAATAGTCTTAATCTTAAAATTTTGTTCCGCCTCAGGCCCCTTAAAGGCATAATCCGCCACTGTATGCGACGCTCTTAAGCCATTGCGCATGCGTCGAATGTTAGTGTTCTCAACCACCGGGGAGTAGTAGGGACGACTTAATAAATACTCCAAAAAAATTGTCTTCCTTTTCAAAATGACAAATTTAAAAATTACAACAAAAAATGGTAGAATCCTAGTTTATCCCCTCAAATAAATTTGCATTTTTTTTTTTCAGATAAATAGAAAGATTAGGTCCTCTGCATCCTAATTATGAAAAAAAAAATTTGCGGAAATGAGGGGGTCAAAAGTTATAAAGGATCAAACTTTCAATTTTACCTTGGTCCGTTTGGTTTTTTTTTAGTTTTTTTTTTCTTTTTTCCTTATTTTTATTTATTATTTATTTATATTTTATCACACACTAAAATATTAAAATTTAAAAAAATACCCTTTGAGTTTTTAGAAGTAACTTGATTTGATTTTTGATTTTTTTTTTAACTCCCTTCTGCGACCTTGCACAACTTGCAGGGAGGACCAGGGTAAAATTGAAAGTTTGATCCTTTATAACTTTTGATCCCCTCATTTAGGCAAATTTTTTTTTTCATAATTAGGATGCAGAGCACCTAATCTTTCTATTTATCTGAAAAAAACGTAAATTTATTTGGGGGGATAAACTAGGAATGTTCCAAAAAATTAATATTGATTTAACTCTCTTTCACTCTACCTTAAATATTTATCATATTTAAGAGCAACCCTTATTTGCGGCCGGATTTAATTAGGCAACCATATATGATAATAAATAGAAAAAAATTAGCTTTAATTTGATATAGAATTAATCAATATACGTTATGAACGTATAAATGTATTGAAATCATACCTGTTTACACCTGGCTGCGAAGAGGTGCGGCCAGGTGCGCAACGGCAACCGTGATTTTTAAGAATCGTTATATAATTTGCGGTGATGTAGACGACATTTTATTTAAAAAACAAATGAACGAAATTTTTTCCCAAAAATCAATTAAAAATAATTTAATTAAAAATACTGGCGGCCAAATTTTGATAGGCAACCTGGTAGATATATGTATATTCTCCTAATTATAAATATACATAAAAATTTGGTTTTAGCAAAAAATCGATGAGCGCACTAATCCTGCAGCCGGATCTCGTACTACTAGGACTACGTATGCTAAGAAAAATTGTGAGTTAAGAGAAAACAGACATTGAACAATTCGAGCACTCTACCGCTCCACATTATTATGCTCCAGTCTACATTACAATATACAATTGTGTTTAGATATATGCAAATTTATTTTTGTAAATCGTTTTTGTGAAATTTTAAATTTAAAATGGTCTTGCAGGAGTCCTTCAGGCGTCTGCGGCCTTTTAATGACTACAAACATAAAACTCATCAGCACATGGGTTGAACAAAAAACTACTAATGAAAATATTTATGGATTTTTAACGTCCCAAACAAGTTTTCGTCATGAATTATGCTTACTAATCGATAAGGTTAAAAAAACGATGATGAATCTTTAGAGTTTCATAAATATGTCATATCTTATACTTTGTCCCCTTTTAATACTAGAAGAAAATATAATTTCAATCAAAAATATCAAATCGGTATAAACTCAAACTTTAAATGGCAATCAATTTATTTTACTAATAATAAATTTGTTCCTCCTATTATATTAAACATACTGTACCCTTCTATTTATATCAAATTGCTACTTTTGTATCCGTTGTTAAATTTTTTCTTTGTTAATTATACTTTCTACAAATACAACAAAAAAAGTTACAATAAAAAGAAAATTGTAATATCTTTAAGTGGAATGTCAAAAGTTTTATGAATAATTAATTGATTTTTCAATAGTTTATCGCTTAAATTATGAAAATAAAATAAATTTAAATGATCGCTTTTTTGGGGGGAAAAGGAAAACGAAAGGAAATCAAACTAACAACAATCATTTGTAAGTTTTGAGGAAATGAGTTTTTGGTTTGTTCTTTTAAGGAAATGATTGCTTGAATTTTGTAAGAAATGAGTTAGAAAACAAGGAATTAAATGGAGGTTAAAAGCAAGATTTGAGTAGATTGTGTTTCTACTTGAATTATAGTAAATTACCCTGAAATATTAAAACTATTAATGTTATGGTAATAATTTAGCGCGGTGACTTGCAAAAAAACAACAAACATCAAATTTAACAACTGAGAAGTTCTGATTCATTTGTATGGAGCTAGATCATCAGGCATGGCATCACTCATAGTAGACACACGAACAAAAACGCAGATTGAGATAAACATAACCGGACACCGAAATGCACTCATAAATTATGATTTTGTTTAGTGATATCTAACTGCTATTGCCAGAGATTTGACAGCAGAGACTGGAGTACGCGGAGTTGTCACACTTATAATCATAGTCATAGAAATTAAAAAAAACAAAACCGGATGAAAACACATTTCTAAACATTTGTGTACATAGATGATGTCATTGTGATCTGAGTTTTTAAAAGTTTATAACTCAAAAGCTCATAATTTGTCGAAGTAGTCAAAAAAAAATTTACTTTTTGTCGTCTTTACGTGTTTCTATAGCTTCAACCTTTGTTACGTAAAACCCCTGACCTACATTAAAATTAAATGAAACCAACTTTTATCACCCACAAAGGATATTGTTTTTCTTAAACATTGCCAAACGCCAACTAAAAACGATATACGATTGGCGTCAGTGAAACAAATATCGAATTGTAATTTTCCTGTTATCTCCAAAATCATTCATCACCGATCCAGATGAATTTTCTTTTATTTTGGTTTTATCTTTTTATGTTTTATTTTTGTAATGTTTTATTTTTGAAAATGTGCCAGATCACATTTACAAATATAAACTTAGCAAAAAACTAACAACTTGAACATTTTTGGCAAGCGAATGACTAATACAATTCAAAGATGACTAATACAATTTTTAAATTTTAAGGAAGATAACAATCGTTATTTTTCGACATAAATAAACGAAATGGAACAAACAGAATAGGTATAAAACTTAACGAAGCAGACAGTATCTCTTTATATAAATAAACACAAGTTTAACCTATAAACTACGTGATGCATAGGTACATTGATTTATTTTGAGGTAGGTTTAAATAGGAATCGATTTAAACCCACTAAAATAAGGAAAACAAACGGAAAATGATAGAAAAACAACAAAAGATTAATTTTGTATTTGCATTTTTTTATCTTTTGAATGATTTTTTTATGATTTAAATTGAAATTGTTTTGATACCATCTATATGTTTTTGCCCTAAAATTTTGAGAAAGACGATAGATCATGCATCTGTAGAAACATAAATATATACTAATATTTTCTTGTACTTGATTTTCTAATAAATATTTGAAGTAGATTTCCTGAATTAATAATTTATTTTTTAGAACAGTATTGCAGCAAGATATCATTGCTTCAGAAAAGTTTTAGTTGGGCATGGCTTTAATTTAAACGTATTCTCTAGTATTCTCTCAACTCTCCATGTTCAAAATCTGTTTAGTATTTTACAGCCTGTTTAACCTCTTGCCGTTTTTGAAAACAGTTGCAAGCTTACGACTTCACCCTGGAAGTATAGCAATTTGGCTGGTAACACATGGAGGGATCAGTTTTTATTGTTTTGAAATTTTTTAAAATTTTTGATCTACGGGTGTGACAACCCCACGTACTCCAGTCCCTGCTATTGGCATACGAGTTCACGTGAGATATCACTAGCCAAGGTGACATCTTAGGGGTGGTGGCGGATGAACTGTATTCAGTCAACGGTTGCACTCTCAATCTTAGCTGTGAAATAATCCTTGATGATGAGACGCTTTTGCTTCCTTGAAGAAACGAGCCTTCACATAACTGTGTGTGAGCTTTAATCTTCAAGAAAGACAGTGCGTCACAGGATCAAGGAATATGCAACCGGCTGGATTATTGGCAACTACATTTTTGTTTTGTTTGAGCAAATTTTTGTAAAAATTTGCTATTTACTTTTTAATATACTTTTTTTTACTACTTGCATGAGAAATTTCTATTATTTACTCAAAAACCCAAGACAAAAGTTAATTTTCTCAGCTATGGTTACTAATTCAGATTCCCCACACCTAATAATAAGTATTTTAGCACCTTGGTAAATAACAAAAATATAACTTTTGTTTGTTTGTTAAACTGAGTTCATCTTTGAATTTTTTTAGTTTCTTCCTACAGGTTAGTTTATTTGCAATTTTAATTAGTGTTGAACATTTCTATTGAAATTTAGCTTAGTTGTGAGTTGTAGACTAAAAAAATTCAAAATTTGATTCATCAATTGATTAGGTTTTCAATTTCATGTCAAAAATAAATAAAAGCTATATTTTTTAATGCAAAGCATATGTGATTTTTCTATAGTTTTAAGAAAATTCATTGAAAATAAAATCCTAACTAAGCAGCCCTGAATAATAAATATCCAATACGCAATCCAATGATATGATAAACAATGTTTCACCAAATTAAAATTTTTATTTATTCACCATTTGCTTATTAATTGACATTTTATTTTGTGTATAATTAAGAGTTTTAGTGCATTTTTTACATCAAGTAGTAAAAAAAATAGTATATAAACCTCGGTGAAGCAAATTTTCTCCATTTCGGCTCTTAATTCGCTCGAAACTTCGTTTCTCGCGAATTAATATTCACCTCAATGTAGAAAATTTACTTTATCACCACGGTTTATAATGTACTATTATTTTCTCTATTCTATCATAAAATATTGGCCTATATCATATTTTGTCGGTGGTAGGATTTGTTGTTTAGTTATCCATTCTTTAACAAAAAATATGAAAAACCAAAAAAAGAAAGATTTACGTCCATCAACACCTTTGAACGTATGTTGTTGTGGGACCTTGGTCTTAAAAGATTATTATGAGTTAGTGTGACACACATTGTAATTCCTACTACATAACACATTTTATTAAAAAAAAACACAAATTTAGGATCTCAAAAGATGCGTTTTTGGGCTTAAAATGTAGTTTAAGGCCGTGCATTCAAATACAACAGAAACAGAAACCAAAACTGAATTTCATACAAATTTGACAGCAACTGAAAGAAAAACCGAATTTAGAAACTGAAACAGAAACTAAAAATTCGTCTGTTCTGTCTGAAACAGAAACAAATAAAATTTAATTGTTTCTGTTCCAGTAACTGTCACATGACCAGAAACTGTCACATAATATTAATTATTATTTTAAATTTTGATAATAGAGTTTTGAATTTTGAATAGTTTTCAGTTTCAGTTTCTGTTTCTGTTTCGGTTGTATGTGAATGCCCGGCTTTATATGCTGTTTCATAAGTAGTTTCAAAAGCTGTACCCAAGTAACATTTTGTATATATTATAGTCACAAATTATTGTTGTTTAATTTACGGAACATATACTGTAGTCAAAATGTGTTGCGGTATTAACACTTCTACAAAATGATGTTTCTGATTGTACACAGTAAAGCTACAGTGTAGTAGTAAACTTATAGCTTCGAATGTAACGTTTCTGATTATGTACTATGTAATTGTATGATTACTTCTACAAAATGATTACATTAGAGTCTACGAGAGCTTATAGCTACCTCGTATATTTACTAAACGTTGACTTTGTAAATGTATTTTTACATTTACAGATAAGTTACAAAACTTTACTTTAATGAGAACTTAAATGCTTACCGTATATTTACGGAATGTTTACATTATGAATGTATTTATACTGTCACATAATGTATACAGTTCTCTTATGTCAAAATATTTTAGTTTATTAAAAGATATCTGAAATAAAAGTTATTATATTTTCAGCAATAAAATAAAAAGAACTACACCTTTTCATTTTACATCTTTCTATTATAGAAGAGTAAAATTATTAGCAAATTTAAAAAGAAAGAGGTTCATATTATATTCTCAAACTCAGTGAATTATAAAAAAAATTATGTCAAAATTCCAACTCCTTCCATGAACAAATTGATATAGCCAGCTTCCAGTGATAGAAAAATTGAGAAATTGGGCATTAGTTAATCGCATCTTACATCAATCAATTAATCAGTTACAATTAATCAGAATTGGAAATCTTTGGTATTATGAGCTATATGAGACGTTGCTTAAAGTTGACGTTCGACAAATAATTTTCGAATTTGGATCACCCAAATAATATTTCAGTTACCTTAACATTGACGGTATTTCCATTTTTAAAAGCACAAAGACCGAATTTCATTTGATGTATAAGCGATCACTCGGAATTCTTGAGTCTATTTGCACTTTATTGTGGTCAAACAATGCCACCTCTACAATACTATGGGGACCTTTCGTCACAGAATTTCAAGATATATTAATTAAAAAAAAAGTTAAAATTGATCATCATAAAATTATAGTTACATTTGAAAGTATTGTTTGTAATACTCCTGAAATATTTTTTATTTAAGGTTATTTTATTTATAAGAGCAATTTCACGCAAGTTCAGCAAATTTTTGGGAAATTTTGACTTGACCCCTTTTAATTTTGATTATTTTTTGTTTATAGATTGTCTTTCATAAATAAAAAATACAAGTTCTTTTAGAATTTTTTTTTCGACCAGGGGTCTTCACAGGGTGCCCCTCAATTTTTGTTATTTTGTGATGTGAGTGCATTTTGACGAGCGATTGTAGAAAAACTACTGAATCGATTTTCATAAATGATATGTCGTTGAATAGGTATTAAAACAAAGTTTTTAAAATGTACACTGTTAATTTTTTGAAATAATTTTTAACGGTGTAACATAAGAAAAAAACGGTGTAATTGAAAAAAAGATGGCATAGCCTCTTTATTTTTTTTTTTTTTAAAACAAAATTGAAGCTTATTTTATATCTAACAACTTGTGAAAGTTTAGGACACGCGTTATTTTTGGTTTTAAAGATAAAATTCGTTGTGCATATGACTGTCGGGAATCAGTTTTTTTTGTTCTGAAGGAAAATTATAAAAATGGCGTTTAAACTAAGATATTTTTTTTATGTTAAATATCAAATATTTTATTATTAAATGAACTTTTTAAAAAGCAATTTCAGTCAAGTTCAGCAAAATTTTGCGACATTTTAATCGAAACACACTAATCGAAATATCTTTGGCAAACTCGTTCGTTGATCTGGCAACAATCAATAGTCATGTTTTGGTTGAGTTAAAATTGAACATATTTCAGTCACCCCAATTGGAAACTTTTAGGCTATCATTTACATTTATGGCAGAGTCTCTCCGGGCGGGCTTTATTCGTTCATGCCTTTTCCCTTTTAAAGATAGGAAAACAAATGACTTGTACAGTGTACTATCATCAGCAAAATTATTTATTGGGTTGCTGGTGATTTTAATTTAAAAGTAAAAAATTAAAAATAAAGTGGTGACAAAACTAAAACTTGTGGTACATCAGCGTTAGTTAATTTAGACGCATTAGAAAAGCCATCAATGGATACCGAAATGTATTGGTCGGTGAGAAAGTTTTGAATAAACTACGCAACTGCGGGGTTAAATCCGTACGCTACGCGCTTGCTGATCAGGTTTGCAGCCCGGATTTAATCAAATGCAAATTGACGACCAAATTGTAATTAAAGTGGAAAATAATATTCAACTTTGCCTTAAACAACAGAAAATTACTGATTATTTTTCAGTAAAAAAATTGTCCATCGCAGATTAATCTGAGTAGGCCAATATTCAGACATTCTCATCCGAAAATATTAACATACATTTGTCATATTAACATAATATTAACACATATTAACATACATTTGTCATTTATTTTAAAAGTGCCACAAGTGAATATATACAGCACCGAAGTTTTATACTCATTTCGGATATAAACGATCACAACAGTACTACAGTCCATCTTTTCATTACAAAACTTATTGAATTCATCAAAACGCATATAAATTCTAATATTACAAAAATAATTTATAACACTGACGGTGCACCTTCTCAATACAAAAATAAACATAACCTAATTAACTTATGCCACCATAAAGGAGACTTTAAGGTTGATGCTGAATGGCATTTTCATGCTACCAGCCATGGAAAGGGACCTTGTGATGGAATTGGTGGTACACTGAAGCGCACACCGTTATAGTATGGCGAGCGAAGATAATATTATTGATACACCAAAAAAACTTTTCGAATGGGCTTTAAAATGGGAATCTACCATGAACTTTGGATACGCCGATAAAAATGAATATCAATTAACAAAAGAAAAATTACAAAATCGATTTAAAAATGCGATTACTATAAGTGGAACTCAAAAATTTCATTCTTTTGTACCAGTAGATACTAAGACAATAAATGCAAAAATGTTTTCCAACTCAAAAGAAACTTTTGAATGTAAAATAAGTAAATAATTTTTAATAACTATATTTATTTTCACATGTATAATTTGTATGATATTTTAAAAAGTTTATTCAACAATAAAATATTTGTAATTTAATGTTGAAAAACAATCTTTTACTTTATGATTCCATAATAACATAATACGAACATAATACTTCTCCAGTCAAAAGTTACGGCTTTTTTGTGTGCAGTCAAGACTGTCAAATTATTTTTTATAAGAGTGACAAGTGATTAATAAAAGCGATAAATAAACATTTCATTTTTTATGCCATCTAATACAAAGAAAATAATTGCAGAAGTGCTTTCCTATTCAAAAGAAACTTCTGTTTGCAAAATAAGTAAATTATTTTTAACAATTGTATTTATTTTATTTATTGTACTACATATATAATTTTTATAATATTTTAAAAACTGTCTTGATAATGATGTTTCGAAAAATTCAAAGCGAAGACACGTAGATCAAGTTTCAGCATCAACTATAACATCTCCGTCAATTGATAACAGTAACGCCAATGGATCAGTTTTGGGAAACTTGATTGAAAAAATTGAATTGTTAACGGCTGATGTAGCTGCTATAAAGAGTGTTGTTAGCAAGGGGGAGCATGTTTTAAGTGGAACAATTAAACTATCTGATCTGAGTCCTAGGCGAAAAAGGCATGCCAGTAATCGCTCATTTTCCAATGTTGTCAAGGAAAGTAATGAAGAATTAATGGCTTTGACACCAGCCATGCCTTCAAATAGTAACGTGGTCATTGGGACATCAAGACTGCAAAATAAGGAATTGTCGGTAAAGGTTTTGGAGCCAGTTACCTGGTTTCATCTTTCACAATTTGAACCCACCACTGAGGTAGTCGATATGATTCCATGGCTTAGTGAATTATTACATGTAACAAACGTGAAATGTGTTAAACTCATTCCTAAAAATCGTGATCTTAATGAGTTAACATTTATTTCATTTAAGATAGGAGTACATATAAGTGAACTCACGATGGACATATTAAATCCGACAATTTGGCCACAACATCTAATAGTCAAACCCTTTGAGGAGAGAGCACCAAGAAAAGAAAATTTTCGACCACCTCCTGTCCAGTTGAAAACAAATTAAAAAATACAGATCTTCTATTATGTCCACAAATTCTAGTTCCGTCACCTACTACCACGTCTAACTTCTCTGCAATAACAACAACACAACAACGAAGAATACTCCCATCTTCATCTTCAAACGATGGCACATACTTGGATATATATTACCACAACAACAGCGGCATTCGCAGTAAATCGAAACGTATTTTCAACTCTGTTCTGTGTAACGATTACGATGTCATTCTTTTTGCAGAAACATGGTTGACAAAAGCGTTTGAAAGTGAAGAATTTTGTCCTTCTAATTACACAGTGTTTCGTCAAGACCGTCATACAGATAGTTTAGTATTAAAAGGAGGTGGCCTTGTCGTAGCAGTAAAAAATAGTTGGGAAAGTAAACTTGTCTATTCAGCAAGAGAGCCATGCCAAATTATATGTGTTAAAGTTAAATGTGGTAGACAATGGATTTTTATCAGCAATATTTACATTGGATGCAACAGTACTGAAAGCGTATATCGCGAATTTGTGGAGTCTATAAACAGTAATTTACTACATCTGATAACCGATGATGGTCCAGTTTTGTTCATTGGGGATTTTAATCTCCCCAAGATTGATTGGAAATGGATTGGTGATGACTTTTTTCCATTTTCACTTGATGATATATCTAGTTTTGTTGTGGATAGCTTTCTTGGATTTGACACAAATCAACTTAATAGCATATACAACAGCAATGGTCGTCTATTGGACTTAGTATTTTCATCGAGCAATGCCATTACTATCACCACTTGTGAGGATCTTGGAAAATCGTCTAGTATTTATCACAAGCCTTTAAATATTAAATACTACTTTTCAAATAACTCGTCCTTAAACTATTCTAATATTGTTTTGATAAAAGATTTTAAAAACTCTGACTTTTTGAGTATCAACGATTATTTTGGAAATATTGATTGGTCAAATGTAATAAACCATTAAAGCAATGTGAGTGATAATATTGCGAAATTTAACGATATTTTAAACACCTGTATTGAAAATTACGTGCCATCTAAGCAAACCGAATTCATCAATCATCCTCCGTGGTTTAATGGGAAATTAATCAACTTATTAAATCGTCGATCTAAAGCTCTCACGCGATTACGTAAATCTAAGTCCGCAATTGAAAGAGAGTATAACAAGAACATTTACAAAAATCTTAAGCGTGAATTTGAAATTTTAAATGACTTTGTTTACGGCAACTATATTTTAAACATTGAAAGTGAAATTTCTTCTAATCCAAGAAGATTTTTTGCATTTATTGATAGCAAACAAAATTCCAGAGCACTTCCAAGTTCAATGATCTATGGAAGTTTAACGGCACAAGGTCCATCTGAAATTTGCAATTTGTTCTCTTCATTTTTTAAACGCGTTTACCATCCCTGTAAAGATATTTCTAAATTTCAGTGCGACAGTTACAACTCATGTTTTTTGCGTCTAGATGAAACTGATGTGTTTAAAAGTCTAGCATCACTTAATGGATTCAAAGGAGCTGGCCCAGATGGAATTCCACCAATGTTTTTATCACAGTGTTCTGGAGTTTTATCTGTTCCGCTTACCATGTTATTTAATTCGAGTTTATTAAGCGGCATATTTCCGGATGAATGGAAAATCTCACATGTAACTCCGATTTTTAAATCTGGTAATAAATGTGATGTTTCGAATTACAGGGGAATTACCATCTTATCTGCAATCCCTAAGGTTTTTGAAAAATTGGTAAAAGAAAAATTAGATTTTTCTTTATCTTCTTTGGTATCTCCAACACAGCATGGTTTTATGAAGGGACGTTCCACAGTAACAAATCTGGCAGTTTTTAGCAACTTCCTATACAAAAACATTAGTAATTATCAAGTTGATGTGGTATATACCGATTATTCAAGCGCTTTTGATTGTATTGATCATCTTATCATGCTAGAAAAACTTGAAATTTCAAATTTTAACGCAATATCATTGAAATGGTTAGCCTCTTATTTAACAAACCGCGTGCAATATGTTAAGATAAAAAATTGTAGATCGGAGACTTTTTCAGTTACTTCCGGCGTACCCCAGGGAAGCCACCTAGTACCAGTTTTATTTAACCTGTTTATCAACGATGTTATTACTTGTTTTAGTTTTTCGAAATGTTTAATGTACGCTAATGATTTAAAAATTTATGCCTGTATTAAATCTGATTCGGATTCTAAAAAATTTCAAGAAGACCTAAATAATTTTTGTGAATGGTCACGTGTAAATAAATTACTTTTAAACATAAAAAAATGTAAAGTTATGAGTTTTTGTAAGACCAAATCGTTCGCAGATTATTCGTACGATCTATATGGATCGAAAGTTAACCGAGTTGTATGCATGCGCGATTTGGGCGTAACTTATTCCTCTGATCTGTCATTCAACCGACATATTGATACGATAATAGCCAAGGCTTGTTCAATGCTTGGTATGATTAAAAGAAATAGTAGAGATTTTAAAGACCCAAACACAATCAAAATTCTTTATATGTCATACGTTAGGTCGCAGCTAGAGTATGCGTCAGTTATATGGTCACCAAATTATGAAATTCACTCATCGAGGATAGAAAGCATACAAAAACAATTTCTTATCTTTGCCTTACGCAACTTACCATCCAATAATGAAAACACTTTTGTAAGGGAACCGTATAATAGTCGTTTGAAATTATTTAATATGTTACCGCTGTTCCGTAGACGACAAATTTTTTTTATTACATTTACTTATGACGTAATCACAGCTCAAATAGACTGTTCTGAGCTTTTGGGTTGTTTTCAAATTAATGTTCCATCGCGGACGCTTCGTCATCGCGATGAATTCTTCAAGGTTCCGTTTTGCCGTACAAACAGCGAAATGTCCAATCCTATTTATAATTGTATAAGATATTTTAATGAAAATTTTAGTGTATTTGACTTCAATATTTCTAAAACAAGTTTAAAGATCTCATTAAAAAATGATATGTTACACTCTAATAGGAGTTTTTAATTTGTTTTAGTTCAATTCGAACATTTGATTTTTAATTTTATTTTTATTGTTTTCCTTTGTATATTTGATTTTATTATTATTGTTTCTTTTTAAGCTGTAATTTTTTAAAAATCGTTTATTATTTTAGCTTATTGTTGTAAATTTATATAAAAACTTATTTAAAATTAAGAAAGTAGTCTACCTGTATGCAATACTAAAGATGAAATGAATAAATAAATAAATGAAAAAGTTCATCTAATAATAAAATATTTGATATTTAACATAAAAAAAAAATCTCTTAGTTTATAACGCCATTTTTATAATTTTCCTTCAGAACAAAAAAAACTGATTCCCGACAGTCATAAACAAAAACTAACGCGTGTCCTAAACTTTCACAAGTTGTTAGATATAAAATAAGCTTCAATTTTGTTTAAAAAAAAAAAAAAAAAAAGAGGCTAAGCCATCTTTTTTTCAATTACACCGTTTTTTTCTTATGTTACACCGTTAAAAATTATTTCAAAAAATTAACAGTGTACATTTTTAAAAACTTTGTTTTAATACCTATTCAACGACATATCATTTATGAAAATCGATTCAGTAGTTTTTCTACAATTGCTCGTCAAAATGCACTCACATCACAAAATAACAAAAAATTGAGGGGCACCCTGTGAAGACCCCTGGTCGAAAAAAAAAATTCTAAGAGAACTTGTATTTTTTATTTATGAAAGACAATCTATAAACAAAAAATAATCAAAATCAAAAGGGGTCAAGTCAAAACGTTGTTGAATCCTCGTGAAATTGCTCATAAGATAAAAGTATGTTTTCAACTGACGACTCATTACTGTTAAATTTACTATAGGAACGGTCGATTTTAATCGTTACCATTGTTGCTAGAAATGTACTACATTGGGAGAAAAATATGGATATAGAACGGTTTCTAAATGTAGACTCGTTGAATTTATCTAATTTAGGGTTAATGCAACAATAGGGTAGATAAATGGTACATTTAATCTCTATACTGTCTCACCTTTAATTTCTTTTGCACAAATCAGGAAGTTTCTAAGCAGTTGAAAAAAACGATTTTTAATAAAAGAACAGCATCGTAGAATACAAACGCTACAAAAAAAAATTTTTTTGGAACATAATTAGAATATCATACGTCCCTAGTTTACGTTGGCCCTAGAAGTTTAAAAGAATTTGACCAAGTCAAGCCATTTCCCGGTATTTCTGTCAACATTTAATCGTTTTATAGTATATACACAAATGTCAAAAATTTGTAAACAGATTTATGCAAAGCTTTTACAGACCATATACAAGTTCATATTTTTAAAACCAATATGTAAGTGTATGTCCACAACTACGAGGCTTCTACTAAACGCTTACATAATTTATACATGTTAACTCTTTGAATGGGATTAATTGTATGATTAATTGTATGATTATCTTTACAGACCAAATACATAGCGTTTACATTACGTTAACATGTTAACATTTTAAATATGGAAGTGTAAATGTAAATAAAATCTAAATGTACTCTCTGTATATCTACATAGCGTTAACTTGTAATTAAAGGCTTACAAATGAAAAGTCAGCCATTTCTATGCAAAATTAATATTTGGCTGTATTGAAAAAAAAAAATTAAAAAATGCATTTAATAAAACTTTACTGGGTTTTATAACTTTTGTTATAAATATATTAGAAAAACTTAAATTTATGATAATATTTAAACAAATTTTGCATAATTTTATCTTTCTAAAATAAATTGAGAAATAAAATTTTTCTTTAAATAATATTCAACAATGTATTATTTTTATGGCGCGTTATTATTTTAGAATTATTTCCAAAATTTAATCGAAATTTTATTATTCGTTTGTAAAGTTTGACATCCAACTATACAAAAATAGTTATGCCAAAATATAATATTTGCATTTATAAATACAGAATATATTATGGACATTGAAGTATAAGTAGTTATATATTTATTTATATTTTTTGTTTACAAAAAATCATGTAAAAGTCCGTATCAAAGTATGAGATTGTAACTTATTTGTAAATTAACCGTAGTCGTAAAAAATCGCATACTATTTGCTATCTGTAACAATACGTACGTGTTTGTAATCATACATAATTCTTATGTGCATCGATATTCGTAAACGTTCAGTATAAACCAAATTTGTTCCCCAAAATGTATACAAAACACTTACGGCACGTTTACGGTGTAGTTACCACTGTAACTTTACAAATACAGAGTAAATGTACGGTAATAAATTTGTAAACAAAGTTTGTTACTTGGGTATGGTGTTCAAATTTTTTTTAATTGGCGGATGGATAATATGGAAAATGATCCTTTTTCCTGCGAAATTTCGAAAAAAAATTCCTTTTTTTTGGCACCCTTATTTTGATTTGCTTCAAATTTTTTACAGCGGAAGAAACAATAAAACAAACGTTTTATAGAAAAAATTGCTTTTTGTCCGAGTACAATGGGTTTCAGAAACGTTCAAATTAATGTATCTCCAGAACTAATAGACGGATTTTTAAAATTTTTTAATTTTAACGGTGAAAATTAGTCCTTTTTATTTAAATTATTAAAATTTTGATTTTTAATATTTTAAATTTTGACTTTACAAAACATACGTATACGGCACAATTTAATAATAAATAGAACATAGATCGTTTAAAAAATAAATAAAAATTAAATAAAAATTAGCTAGGTTACATTTACTATCAGAGTTTAGTATACGCGGTTTTTTATCCCGTCATGTGGCGTTTTATTTTATAAAAGAGTTTATTCAAAACATGTTTCGGTAATATTGATTACCATCATCAGTTGTATGTAAAATTAAACTAACATAAAACAACAAATTAAAATCAAAATAAGACTAAAAATGCCTTTTTATTAAAAATAATTTAGAGTTACAATTTTTGATAAATTATTATAAAATTTTTAAATAATACGGGTTGATGGGTTGATATTCCCTTTTATTTTTATGTTTTTATGATTTAATAATTTCATTATTTTTCTACATAATAACAAAGAATTGGATTTTGAAGATATTTTTTGAAAATTATAGAAATGTTTTTAAAAATGTGTGGCTTATGTTTACTGATAAAGATTTATTCAAAAATTTCTATAATTTTCTGGATTTTTGTAGAAAATTAATGAGGACTAAAAATCATGGAACAAAATATAAAAAACAGTAAGATATTAACCCTCAATCCCTTATTGTTTGTTTATTTTATTATTATTACATTTTTGTATTTACGAGCCACCATTTTGAACGCATCAGGGTCCTAGAGCGCTTCAGGGTGAGGTCGTAAACCTGTATATATCATTGTAGTCCACCATTACGACTTTTCAAAAGAGGCTAGATGGCATTTAAAACGAGAGATCTTAAGCTTTTATTTGCGCCAGAAAATACTTCAACAGATTTTGGACAAGTGGAGGGTTTCCCGTTGACAGAGATACCTCATATATCGGTTGATGCCGTTCACAGTTTTGAACTAGGAAGCTAAACGTCTTCTTACTAAATCCATGATTTTATTATTTCCAAAGATATGCTTGCTTGTCCATTCTCAGAAAAATCGAATTTAGTACTCGGGACTACAGAAGTAAATTTACCGGTAAAATATATTTGTGGTAATTTTACCGTAAAATTACCGGTAAGATTGGTAAAATTGGTAATATTGGTAAAATATAAAACTATTTCAAAATATTTAAATATAGTTCCAATTTCAGTTAATTCAAAATTGATGACTATCACAATCATTTCTAGTTTATAAAAACATATAATGTAAATCAAATATATTATTATCGAGTGTAAATATCTTCACTTGCAGAGTATTACAAACAGCTGGAGATACATATGCAACAAAAGCAGATTCTTTCATCCATACATTAAATATACATGTGGGATCCATATATGAACGAAGTTCAGCTGTTGTTTCTTTAGCAGGACATCTAGAAAACAGGCCGCTGCTATTTTCACAGCTGCAAAAATGCAATAAATCCTGAACACACTGGCTTCAACGATAAATGCTTTCTTCACGTTATGTAAAACTTAGCGTTTTTGAAAACACTGCACTTTTTTGGTATTCGAAAATGTTTAGGTACACATCGAATAGAACTAGAAATGCATTTCTATGGCTCAAATGCAAAGAGCAAATGACAGATAACCTGCAAGCATTTTTAATAAAACTTACTTTATTTATACTGTTCGCAATGGATCCCAATCAAGCTTCTTTCATCGCTTTTGGCGTACAACACTTCCCATGGTCGACACTGGGATAAATATATTAATAACGTCTGAAGCTCGTCACTTCAAAATCTAATTCATGCATTGTTTCTTTCTCGCTCATGGTTAAATATAAATCTCAAATTGCCGACGATATTTGCCTTCAAAAACACAAGGAATATTTAAATATGAACGTGCGATTCGCCGCAAAAATTAACAACGAAGCACTAATTATGGTTCGTTGCGTTCCGAGAAACATTCTTCATGGCAGCAATTTGATCCCGAAATGAAAAAAATTTAGCTTTTGCCTCATCCAGAATAGCTGCGTTATTGCTACCAGGTGAAATAACTAACCATTCCAACCTACTGATCGACACCTGTAGACAAAATAAATGATTCCCTAAAGTACTCTGTGGCAACACGTAGAGAAGTTAAAATTGCCTACATTTATGGGTGTTCAGCAGTAAATCGATCGATCAGCTGAAATATTATACGCGGTGTCAACAAAAAAGCACAAACTTTAATTTTTATTAAATAAAGATTATTCAAATTTTCTTGCAATTTTACCAATTTTACCAAGTCTAAGTAATATTACGTAATATTACCAATTTTACCGGTAATTTTACCATGGGTAATATTACTTTTACATCTGTACTCGGGACTGTTTTTGTAAGAAATCAGATTCTCCAAAAAATGTTGCTAAATATTTTTTCTAACAGCTATTCAAGTCTCTGTTTCATATTTGCATATCCGCCATAATACAACCCAGTTCTGTTATCATCCATGACCATTGCCACATTTGCATAATACCTTTTCCATAAAACAAGTTGCTCATTTATTATTCGTCCAAACATACTTTTATTTGTAATTTTACATATATATAATTCCATTAATATATCAACAAAATCAAAATTTTATTAAACTAAGACCCATATAATATGCAAAGAATATTAAATTGTTTATCTTGAAAACTTAAACGAACATGATATGTTAATTAAGAAATTAATCAAATTCGTTTCACTATTCGCATATATAAACAAATAATTCAAAATTTTAATCAATTTTTTTTGTCGTGTTTTATAGTAAATATATAAAGTGAAAATCCAATTTTCCTATTTTTCATCTGCTCACAAATATAATATATTTGTTTTTTTTTTATAAACGGTAAACTGCATCGTTGTAGGTACATAGTTCAATTACTATTAGATTTTGTTTTTGGCTTGAATAGGATTATTGTTCTTTGTTTGGAAAATCGAGCTTTCGTTTTATAGACTTATTATTTGCATAGTTCGTGGCTGCTCAGTATATTTCATGATTCATTGAATTTAAATCGATTCGTTTGTGATTTTGATGGTGAAATTTTAGATTAAAATTTAATTAAAACTTTTATCGTTCAATAAAGATTACAACCTATACTTGATTATACATTACTTTGTACATCCAGAAAGTGGTTCAAATACGTTTGATATAATAATAATTAAGTCTATATGTAAATTTATTTTGAATTACTTGTGTGTTACTTATTTTAAATTGCTCTCCCTGGCTGTGCTGATTTCAAATAATATTTGATTTTCCAGAACCAGAAGCATATTTGTTTGAAGCACTTTTGTTTTAAACACTGTTTAAAACAATTTTGTTTTATTTTTTTAAAAATTGTTTTAAACAAAAATTGTAAATTTATTTTTAAATATTGTAAAGTTTCTTATTTGCAATCTAATAGAACTTTTGTTTACTGTCATAAAACACGACATATGTTTCAATGATGTGTTAGGTGTACACGTCATTGAAATTTTAAAAAATTTAAAAACCATCATATGCCAAAAAATCGGTACAAAAGAGCTAGTAGATAGAGGATCTGGTATTCGTTTACTTACAGGCATTCGATGGAGAAGCACGTACTATTCGTTAAAATGATATATATAAAAGGACCAATATGTGCCATAGCTGTGGTCTGTGGATAGAAAAAACATCCTAGTTATGGAAAGAAAATTGGTGATTTAGTACGAGATTTGTAAAATTCGGATACATATTTCATCTCGTTGACATAACATTAAGAATTCTTTTTCAGATATATAACATGGATTTGATAAAAAACGTTTTAGACTAAGAGCAAGCGACGGCCACACCTTCGTTATTTTATAAAAGCTGAAAGTTTCTCTGCGCTTACCCCCTTTTGAGGTAGGAACGATTAGCGACAACCCCAACAGAAAAATCACTGCGATTCACGACAATCGTGCCAACGATGACCAGGCTTTTTACAATTCCAACAAGTGGTTGAATTGGTTAATCGTTTCATGGTATAAGCTGGCTGTATAGCGGCTATTTCATTTGGTAAATTCAATAATGGTTCTGTAGGCAGTTCACTAATTCTCACATAGGAGAATTCATGTTCCACATCTATGTCAGACACAGGTCTAGATGGTCGATAATTATAATCACGAGGCTTAGAGATCGGCTCTGCCCACAGTTTTTATCTATCCCTACACAGCTGACGAAGGTGTTCCAATCCATATATGGTTATATACAGCAATTCTCGTCGTATCTTGATTCGCAGATTATTCCGAATCAACGACAACATTTCAACATCAGGCATTGGTATCCCTAATTTATCAGATAATCTGTACTGAGCTTGTAAAAAATCGTCAAACGATTCGGTGGGTCTCTGCTTTCTGGCCCTCATCCTTTTCTCTATTTCTTCATCTATTTGTCTATCCCGAAACGCGACACGTAGAGCATGACAAAGGTCATTCCATATAAGCTGACGATTATTGCGATAATACCGCCAGAACCAATCAGCTGCTCTATCCGTTAACAGCAGATAAAGACTACGGGTCACTATGGAAACATCGCTTTGAAAGCACATCTCGGTCAATCTCTCTACTCTTAAGATGAAGGCTTCCACATCCAGACCATCAGGTCTGCCGGAAAAAGTGAGATTCTAATTACGTATGGTGGTTGAGTATTGATCGAGATGTGGTCGAGTTCTGATAGAAGCAGGATGAGGTCCAGCGAACAGAGGTTGTGCCGGTGGATCATTTCGGGGTACCACGTCATCTCTTATTGAGTGTGCAGACGGAGCCGATTGACGCAGCGGAGAAAAGTGAGTTTCCACATTTGGTTCTTCTGGTGCAGAAGAACGGTTTAGACCCAATGAATCTCTAATGATGGCCATTTCGTGGTGTAGCTGAGTATGTATGATTTTGTATGAATCTCGCAACACGGCAGCAGCTCCTGCTTGGTCAAGGCTTCTCCGAGCTACGTCAACCCTAGCTTCGTTGGCGTGTCGAGAAAGTGGACGTTCAATTGGTACCCGAGTAGAAGAATGTGGATGGTCAACGCTGAACTGCCGTCGTTGCATTTCTGAGTTACAGGTCACGGAGGTGGTGGAACGACTGTGAAATTATTTGAGGCTCTCATTCGTGGCAACCTCTGCAGATCTCAGTGCACACAGGCGGTTCTGCACAGCGGACAGGTATTGTGCTGCAACAGCCAGTCGCTAAGACACATATCATGAAACAAGTGATTGCAGCGCGTTAATATTTTTGCATCTACAGGTAAAATTTCTCCCTGGCACACCGCGCAGTGATTGGCCATGTCAGGGACTTGGAGCGGACTAAGTGACATCATGTTATTAGAAAACTCGAACAGTTGTGCAATACCTCAGGGAAAGTTCGCTTTTCCTTATCGGGAAAGACAGTAACAAAATTTGATGGATGAAGAAGAAACACTTAAGCTAAACTATTGTAGACGGTGGAAAGACGAAAAGGTCCCAGATTCAATTCCCCTGGCGAATATGAGGATCCTGGGACAAAATGTCGAAAGGAGTGCGGTAACAAGGCTACCGGTTGGGCGAGAAGAGTTAAAAAAAAAAATTGTACAAATTTAACAGACTTAATAGTTACTTAATTCTTATTATTAATTAGGATCAAAGCAACCCGGTAATTTATGGTCAACAGGTGGACCTTTACGGTAGGAACGTTTCATTTAATAAAATTTGAAGGAAAAGAAAGGTAAAAACTCACGGTTTTAGTTCCGGTATGTGTAGTGATAATCTAAAACAAGAAATTTATGTATCCTAATACAAATAAAGCTAAATACTTAATCTAGTACACATCCGAAACTGCTCCTTTCCTTTCGCTTTGATCCAAACAATATTTCTTAATAATAGTGAGTCCTAACTTCTTCTTTAGATGAGTGATGTAATCTTGATTTTAACTTTCTTTATAATAATTTTGATTCTTAATTTTCTTTATAATTATCTTGATTCTTAATTTTTTTTATAATTATCTTGGTTTTTAATTTTCTTTACAATTATCTTGATTTTTTATTTTTGGTGTTGCTTCGACCTAAAATTTAAGAGAAAAAAAACAATCAGTAACTAATTTTATCAGCAGTATCGATTTAATATGGGAAGAACGAGATCCGGACCACTACTAGGTGTCCACTTCTGGGGTTGAAGGGTGGTGATCGCCGCTCTTTCTAAAAAAAATTTGGTTTTGGTTTTGTTAAACTATTCGGGATCAAAGAAAGAAAAAAAATACTCTACGTTAAAGGATGGGAACAAGGTAAGGGAATGGAACAAGAAGAGATGGATAAAGATGGGAGAAGGTAGGGTGGGAAAGGAATGAAATGGGGTATGTGCTGATGGTATCTCACCCGGATGGCAAGTGTCGATGGGATGGTCAGAGAAAATATATCCTCTGAACCACCATTCAATCGTCAACACTTCCCACCCGTGATCCAAACCACCAACACATACGGGAAGGTGCTATGATCTGAGCTAATCCAATTAACTCACGACATGAAGGCTGGGCGAACTCTTCCCTCAGCAGTTGATCCGACTGCCTTGGAAGACGTCCCCCAGTATCATTCGCTTGAACTGTACAACTCAGACCATAGGGTGCCACCACTCCAGGGAAGGGACTCTAACGTAATGGAGTCGTTAGCCCGAATGAGACTCCTGATGCCACAGTGAACCCAGACCCGAACCAGAGGACCAGGCACGAATGTAATTGGTGTATACGTCAATATATATAATTCTAGGTCTGGCATCTGGTTACCTCTGGCATTCCCCGTGCCAGCAAGAAACTCATCCGTTACTGGGGTCCGTGAGATTGTAAAGCCCATTGAGAATAATTCCGAAGAATTATTCTCACCCTTGCGTTAGTAGAAAAACAAAAGGAGAATTAGCTGGAGACGTGGGGACGCAAAACCCCATCGAAGTCAATCTGAGGCACCTGAGATTAACTCCGCTCCTGCGTGTTTGAAGCGTTGAGCTACTTCCGCGTCGCCAGAGTCTTAAACTATTGCGGGTGAGAAGGAAAGTTAATGTTGAGAAGAAAAAAACTAAAAAATTTTTTTCAGAGTTTTTGAAACTTGGAGGGACTCCTCCAGGGTACCACATCGCTGCTGTAGCCCTTAGAGGAGCCCCACGTTGGGCACCAATTTGTAATGAAGCGCTGCTTCGTTATACATCAACGAAGTGGCATAGCAGGCCGCGTACCTAGCGAGATTATTAAACCCCAAATTAGCTTCAGTAAGTGGGGACGAGAGAGATATCCTGCTGCTCCAACACAAATACAGTATTGTACGCGTGTCACATGAAAACATAAGTGGATTTATAAAAAAAAGACAGTGAACTAAGTAGACTCTGGCGACCCCCTGTATACGAACAAAACCACGATCACCACGTCCAACCCCCTAATTTTTCACCCACTCACACGCTCACAATCTCATACACTTACATAGTCGCACACATTCACCCAAGCATATCTATATCCCTCCATACACATACACTCACACACACATCACTCTCCTTATCGAGTACACTACATTCATCGGACGGAAAAAAAATAAACAAAGAACTTCGAGTTTCCTTGATATAACGACGTATTGCTTTATTGCAGGTTTACTACTACTTTCGGAGAGATACAAAAAAACTTCGACATCCATTTCCATCAGCATTATCATCAAAATTATATTCAGGAGCAAATTCGCCAAGGTTCGGTGATAATGTTTTAACTTTCTGTTTTGATAATTACCATTTGATTTGAATTAGTCTCAATTTAAAAAAAATATACATAGGTAGTAGCGACTTAGTTGTCACAGATAATGACTTCGTTTTTCTTATGTTAAGAATTCTTAAACAATCAAATTTGTCGATTAGATTTAAAATGAATTTATATAGGTGTGCATTACTTATAAAAAAAACAATAACAAATATAGTAAATATGTTAATTACATTTCACTCGTAATTTATAATTTAGTCAAAAACAATATGAAAACGTTATTATTATATTAGAAATGAAGGAGAACCAAACTCAACGCAGTAAACGATATGCCTCTTCTTTGGTGACTTAAACTATCTTACCTCTTAATAAAATGGTAGGTCGATGGACAAAGCTGTACAGGTTCTCGTTGCAGATAGAGTATGATAACATTGGTATCGCCGAATACATTCCTAGTCACACATCCACACATCCACGCACCCGAAGTCTCACATCCCCGAACATTCGACCATAAATATACACACTTGCACGCATACATATGTACATACACATCCATCTTCATAATTGTCTAAAAGGTACATGTATAAAAAACTAATTAAATGACTTACCCCATAGGTTGGCCGGATCCCCTTTCTTTGTACTTTAGCCCCTCCTGTCTCTCATCTTTCTCGGTTGTAAAGTTGATATAAGAAAGAAAACTAGACGACAATTCATTTAAGGTTGTTAGAATTATACACGTTGTAAGCGTAATACATCCGGTAAATTGTTTGGTTGATAAAATTATGTTTCATTGGCTATTCTCTATAAATCGTTTCAGACGACATTATATCTGAATATGTTGTCTTTTATGATGTCCGAAAATAAGAAAAATAAACTGAGTCATACATGACCTTGAGTTGTTAATATTCGTTTATCACGTAATCCGGATATATACTTTTTTTTGTTTAAATTAAGCAAATCGCCCCGGTGTCTGGTAGAAATTATATGTTACAATCCTGTGAATACACCCGCTCAAACCCCGTCACAAAAGTTATAGAGCCTCAGTAGTAGCTATTAATATTCTTAAAATGATGAAAGCTATTGTAGTATGGTGGTTTATTTCATCCCTTTGTCCTGTTGTCTTTCGATCCCGCGTACATTTATTTAACAGGTAGTAAAAAGTAGAAAGTAGCAAACCAACCGTGGCGCTACGTTACCATTTGTCACTATCGACACCTTCCCCAAAAGAACACCTTCCCCAAATCCAATTCAGTTATGTGTTTTAACATTTATTTTATTAGTTAATTATTTTATCAGTCATTTTATTAGTTAATTCATGCGTGAACATAAAAAGGTAACCAACAACACCACGTTACCCTTGCACGAATATTACGGTGACCACACTCGTTGTCGATTGAAGTCAAGAAAGCCTCCACATAAAACTGCCAGCAACCTGCTGGCAACTGATTTTAATATCTTGGATGCCTGGGACACCTCCTGGCAACATTACAACACAACTGGCCTTTCTATTACTAACCCGACTTCTACCCAACCTGGTTTCGATTTGCCACGTCATACCTGGACTACATTAAACCGAATAAGAACGAATCATGGACGTTGTGCTGATTCTTTCTACAAGTGGGGCATTTCAGAGTCCCCTGAGTGTGACTGCGGCGCTCCACAACAAACTATAAAACACATTGCAACTGTGTGTCCAATTCGACGTTACAATGGCAACATCTCAGACATCCATTTGGCAACTCCCGATGTAGTAGCATGGATAGACTCGCTCGATGTAAACATCTAATGTTCAAATGTACTGCCCAATGTTCAAATATTTTACTTTTTAATTTACTTAAAAGACACGCAATCAAATCGATTGTAAGTTCATTTAATGTGTATCCATGTATTGTTTTAGGTAGATTTCACAGAAGAGTCTACCTATTTTTAAGTTTAATTTTTTTAATGTGTCACAAAAAAAACCATACGCTAAATAAAAAATTAGTTAATTATTTTATCATTTATTCGGGCTAATAAAATTAAAATAACCTCAATTTTTACAGGTTCACAATAAAGTTAATTTTCATAATTTTATTTCATTTAACAGTTATCTTAAGGACAAATACTACACTTACACGAACTAATAATTTCTTTTTAATATTTTTTTTGTATTAACCATTGATGGTTTTCTTTTCTCAGAAACAAAAATAATTTATAACATATTACTAATAATTTTAATTAGCAATGCATGCCGCGAAACCTTTGCTAGCTAATATTACGCTAACTTAACAGTATTTATTAAACTGAACATCGCGTTAAATGTTGTAATTTTATTTCACTAAATTACAGACAAATACTACATTTATATGAAATTACAATTTCTTTTGTTCATTTTTTTTTTATATCACCCATTTGGGTTTTCTTTTTGGTAGAAAAAAATAATTGTACTTACTATGGTTGTTCACTATTTAGGGCGTAGTCAAAATAAAATGGCTAGTCTAACCTAGCAATGGCAAACAATCGACATCTAACACAGAAATTGAACTCACAAACATAAATCTAATTTAATCGAAACATGGAACATCGCGTTGTACTTTTGAGATTATTATCCAAAAACATAATATTATTTCTTTCTTTAAATTAAATTTGATGATGAATAAAATAAACTTTCCGTCAGCCCATTTCAATGAACAGCATGCAAAATAAAACCAAAATGACAGCCCAAAAATATCACAACACGTCAAACATAATAATCCAATAAGATAAATGATCGACTAAGAGCCCTCTATATCTTCAACCACGTATGTATAGCAAAATTAACGGCCGTTTGTAAACAATAACAAAACGATAAGTTTGTTTCTTGGGTATTTTCTTTCGTTAATTATTTGTACCCATTAAGGAGTTTGCGCAACTCATTTACAACAAACCGAAAGAAAATTATGTATGAAACAATTATGAATTGGATGTAAGAAATTGTATTTTATAAAAAGAAGCAAAAACAACTTTAAAAGTTCATGACATTACAGTAAACGATAAGTAATCTATTGCTTGATTTTTCTTGTCTTTTTAAGAAATAGAGCGATTCCAAATTAAGGAGATTGCACAACTGTTTTACGATAAATTTAAACGAAAATTATTGTTATTACGACTACGAATTGAATATAAGAAATCATTATAAAAAAAAGGGCGAAAATAACTACGAAAGTTTTTGATAATGTAACTTTAATGTGTGTGGGAAGGTAATGCGACTCCAAATTACGAAGATTGAATAACAGTTTCATTACAGGTGAGTGAAATAATTCTACTTTACTAAATGTATTAATAATTGTGGTGGTATTGGTGAGGATGTGGTGATCTTGGCTTCTTCGGGCTTTGAGGTAGTCAGATTCCCTGTTCTCTATTTTATTTTTTTTTGTCGATTGTACAGTCTCTTTTGCGTGCATATCTGTTTATTTATGCTACACAAGGTTGGATATTCCTACTTGAGCTCACGAAACTGAAGCTTTTCAGATTACAACCTCGCTGGTCGCTTGGCACTCCGTTTGCTTCCTGCTAGCGCTCAGTGGTAGGTCCAGTCTTCATTACACATATATGTTACTGGGCTGATTTCAAATCAGGGACTCTTTCGAATAAAAATGACTATTTGGAAGCATCAATTTGTTTTAAATGTCGTTGTATCCAAAAAATGTAACTATTGAAAGAAAAACATCTACGATGTACGCTTGGAAGGATTTCGGACTTATTGTTTCGGCTCCAGATTTAATCAGTTTTGTAAATTACTTTTAAATATTTTTTAATTATTATCATATTGATTAATGATAGATATCACATACCACTGGCAATAGCCAGTGTTATTTATCACACTATTCTGTCAATGGTAGCACTCCCAATCTTTGTTGTGGAATATTGATAATATGATGCTATTGCGCTATTACTTGCTAAAAAATATGAGTCTTATGGTTTTTTCTGAAATTTCTTTTCTTTGATAACTATATACCGGTCGTATATATCTATATACCTATAGTAGTATATAACTATATACCTACAGAACCAAACCCCAAATCGTACCTAAACAAACATTCACCCATGCTCACTCACCCGAATTAATTCACACTTGGCTTCTTTACCAAGAAACCCAAGACTATAATTAATTTCCCTTGGCAAATAAATATTAACTTGATTGAATTTAAACAGCTTAAAACCGAATTGGGATATATTCCTTGGTTTGCGCATTCACGAAACGATTCTGTATTCAATATCGCAACGGATACATTAAACATTCTGCCAGAACGGTGTTACAATACAACAGTTTACCGATAGTTGTAAGGAAACATTGGATGCCTTCTCAAATACTTGCATTTGATGCAGAGCTTCTGGAAATTCATAAAGCTATAAAACACTTCAGATATTTTGTCGAAGGTTGAGCTTTCATGTTTTACAAAGATTTACGTTTTGCAAGGCTCCATCAATAATTCAAGGCAATGTCGTTATTTGGATTTTATTTGGAATTTACAACCAACATCTGCATGAAAAACGCATTTATTCCTTTCTTTTAAAATAAACTATTTGTTTTGACTTGTAATACTTTAAATTAACATTAACACAAACAACAACTTAACTATTTTTTTTTGTTTTCGTTTTATTTTAGTTTTATTTTTAGTTTGTTTTCGCTGATAGCAAATATGTTAGAGTGTATACTGTCTTAAAGAAAATATAAATTTTCAACAAAATTTTCTAATTATAAGAAATTGTTCGTTCCTTGAAAGTTTTTAATACATCCTACGTTATGAACTTACAATTTTATATAACAAATTGCCTCCTTTTCGCTTTTACAACCTGGAATTATAAATCATCAAAACGGTAATTATCAGTTTCTTAAACCTAATTCTCATTCCAAACAATATTGTTACCTAGAACCACTTTGTAAAATTTCGAGAGCAAGTTTTCTGATTAAATTTTCTTTCCACTTGACTTGATGTTATTGTTCGTAAATATATTTTTACATTTTCATTATTTTGATTCTTACCTTAATTTCTTAGTAATTAGTTTTGATAAATTTCTTAGAACGAAGACAACGTAATGTTTAAGACATCAGAAAGTTCAAATTTTACAGTAAATTAAAAATGAAATTGTATGTTTTCCGTATGTAGTGATTGTTGGATCTTAAGATTCTGTGAAATCTAATTTTATTAATACTAAGTTTACACCAGTATCTAATTTGCTACGTATCAAATTTGCTAGCCATTTTCACCATCATACTTTTTAAATTTGGTACGGTGGTGTAAACTCTTATTAATTATGTATGACACATTAATTTTTAGCGCGTCCTTTTCATTGTTAATTTTTTGGTTAGGAAAAAATAATTTCCATATATATTTTTTATAAAAAACTGTAAACAGTTACTATATTCTTGCTAAAAAATTTTCACTTTTAATTTCAGCAAAAAAATCACATGAAACCAAATATATATTTATAAAATAAGTTGATTTATTTTTATTTTAAATGTCATACCAAATTTTAGTGTTCACACCTTAAAAATAATACCTATTTGCTACGTACCTAATTTGATACGTAGCAAATCATCCTACCAAATATTTGGTACGTACTTTTTTGATAACTGTTTACATCGACCATAGTCGACCTAATAAGTATAGTACGTACCTATTAGATACTGGTGTAAACTTAGTATAAGTAGTGGGTTTATGTGATGGCATGTTTTTATAATGTTCACTCTATCAAAAATTAAAATAATATTTATTTTTAAACATTTATATGAAATTTTTAATTTTAGTTACAAATTAACATTGTGGTGGAGTCGCAAATACTAAATCGAATGTATGCAGTGCAGTTTAATCTAACAAATCATTTTAATTTAATGTAATTTTATCAAGCTTTTAACATTTTAGCATAGAATAATAGCCAACGGGAAATTAAATGTGATTCAGTTTGCATTTTACCGCAACAAAATGAATACTCCAGAAAACACGGTAACGCCCTATTTCAAGTTTTACTCTAAAGCAAGAATATTCGTATCTAAAGAAACCCTCTAAATGGATTTGTTAATTTATTTCAGTACTGGTCTCATTGAACCAATTAGGAACCATTCATTAAACCATTGAACCAATTTACATTGAACCAGTCAATTACTTCGGTTTGAAAGACCTAAGTATTACATTCATGAGCTCAAAGTGAAATTCTTACCCCCACTTTTTTGGCATTTCTCGACGTTTTAGGACCTACTGATTCTAAAACAGCAAAAAAAAAATGTATGTGTCTGCCGGCCGGCCGGCCGCCGTCATTACCTACGCTTCAGGGAAAACCGCTGGAGGGATTTCAAAAAATTTGTTTTCTAAAAATAGGTATACTCAAGGGACAGGTCCGAAAGGACACTGTGTTCGATAACTGTACCACAAGTGTGTCAAAAAAATCATTAAGTGTGTCAATAACAGCAAATTTTCATATTTTTGACTTAAAAGACGTTCATTTTAAGTGATTACGAGTAGGAACATTGAATTTGGAGAGATCTTGATAGTAAGGATTGATATGTGAGATCAAAAGCTAGATTATTGCATTATAAATTTGTCAAAAAAATGTTGTCAAGTGTGTCAAAAGAAAGATTTTTATTTATTTTTTACCCAAGTATTTTGGGAAAAATAAAATCAATTATTTGTTTGAAATGAAGTTTTATTATTATTATTGAGAATTATGGCATTATAAGTGTGTCTAAAAAATGATGACAAGTGTGTCAAAAAATGATTTCATTTTTTGGAAAAAAATATGTAGCTGTTTTTATGACGTAAATGTAGTTGGAAATGAAATTGGACATGGAAATTTTTGAATTTGTTATAGTTTTTGAAATATTTTTGGAATTTTGAAAAAAGTTTGTATATTTGATTTTGTAACAATTTTTGCAATACTTTTAGATTTTTGGAAAAAGTTTTAATTTTTGATTTTGTAAGAATTTTTGGAATATTGTTAGAATTTTGAAAAATTTTAAATTTTTGATTTTATTATAATTATTTTAATTTTGTAAACAATTTCCATTTTTGATTTTGTAATAATTTTTGCAATATTTTTAGAATTTCGGAAAAAGTTTGGATTTTAAAGAATTTTTGGAATATTATTGGAATTTAGAAAATGTTTAAATATTTGATTTTATTCTAATTTTTGGAATATTTTTGGAGTTTTGAAAAAAGTTTCAGTATTTGATTTTGTTATAATTTTTGCGATATTTTTAGAATTTTGAAAAAATTTTGAAAAAATTAGAGTTGTTGAATTTTATAAATATATTTAGAATTATGAAAAAGTTTCAATTTTTGATTTTGTAAGAATTTTTGGAATATTTTTAAAATTTTGAAAAATTTTAAATTTTTGATTTTATTATAATTTTTGGAATTTTGAAAAAAGTTTGCATTTTTGATTTTGTAGTAATTTTTGCAATATTTTTAGAATTTTGGAAAAGATTGAATTTTTAAGAATTTTTGGAATATTATTGAAATTTAGAAAAAGTTTTAATATTTGATTTTATTCTAATTTTTGGAATTTTGGAAAAAGTTTGATTTTATTTAATTTTCACAATTTTTTTGTAATTTTGAAAGAAATATGAATTTGTGATTTTGTAATATTTTCTCGAAACGCTAAATGAAGAGGTTTTTGAGTAGTTTGCTGAATGTATCGTCTTTTCACTAAATTATGTTTATCTCCCAATAAACATTTATCTGAATAACTTCAGGGGAAATGAGAATTATACAACTAAAACCTGATTAGCAGCTGAAATACGCTTTTTTTAGATATTTATTCAGGTTACAGCCTATTTGGCTGCATAAGGGACTAAATAAAGACGTATTAAGGTTAATTTAACAGCTTGTATTCAGGATGAGTTTATTCAGCCCATTTGGCTGCATAAGATTCTGAAGAAAGACGTATTAAGGTAAATTAAACCGCTTGTTTCAGATTGGGGTTTATACAGGTTGGGGCTGAATAACAACCTGAATAATGTTCAGCAAAATGTTATTCAGCTTGTATACAGTTCTACCTGAATAAGGCCTACGGAAAAGGTTTTATTCAGTTGAGACAGATGACGCCTGAATAATAATTTACTCTTTTAGGTTTTATACATACCGTATGCAATTAAAAAAAATAATAGAAAAAAAACATTTTTTATAATTCACTAGACATTTTTGTGTTAGGTGAGTTGTATATATACAAAATTTGAGATGTTTAAATATGGTAGACAAGGATATATGACTTATAGTGTACGTAGTATATATGCCACAATAGACGAGTTGCCAACACTCACTGGAATAAGTTACAAACAACACAAAATGCTGCCTTGCGAACCGCAACCGGATGTCACCTGATGGCCCACCGCGATCACCTACACGAGGAAAGTAACATATTGCTGGTCAGTGAACCTAATGAAATGCTAACCAAACAATATTTGTTGGCCTGTCACAAGAGCAACATCCTTGCAATGACACCTTAACTACAATAGAACCACCCAGAGACATAGGGAAGACAGCAAGATGCTTTCTGCAAGATATCAGAGTTAGCCAGGTTTCTAGTAACATCGGCGAATCTACATATAGAACTGGCATAAAAACACTCCACACCAAAACGGTCGAAAACGCAATAAAGAACTATATTCCATATCGTGTTCTAAAAAGAAAGCCACCAAAAGTCGCTGCCGAAGAGGTCCAATTGCCCCGTAGCACTAGATCCATCCTTGCTCAACTTAGATCCGGTTGGTCACACAGCTTAAACAACTACATGAGTGGAATTGATCCTGAAATTATTGTTAAGTGTCCCGCATGTGAGGGCACGCCACACGATGTAGACCACCTATTTAATCCTGAAAATGAATCAAACTTGACGAAGGAAGAGTTGTGGTACCGCCCAAGGGCAGTAGCAGAGTTCCTGAACCTGGACATGGAGCCGCAGGATTAGCACCAAAACTGTCACTACAACAACAACAGTGGTAATGTACACGACTAGCGACGCGAAGGATCCAAGTTCCATCCCAGGGTGAATCTCAACAAAAATGTAAGTATAAAATCATTTGAAATAAATATAAAAGAATAATAATAATAAATGTGCTGTTGCTGTTCTCTTCATAAAAAATTTCAGGATAAACTGCAGAGCAACTTCAGAGAAAAAAAAGAGGAAAACGTAAAAATGCTGCAACGGATATGGGCGATGATACATATAAAAGAAATGTCTTTCAGACATAAAAAATTTCGAATCTAATTGGTTGAGGGGCGGTAACAATTTTTAAATTTTAAAAAATGGATTTAAAAGGTAAGTTTTACCAATAATCAATTACAATTAACTTAATTTGATTATTTAATTACAATTAAAATAATTTGTTTGCTTATTCATATAGATATTTAGGCATTTTCACATTAGACCAAATTTTTATTTTTTTGTTGCGATTATCGCCTAAATCTATATGAATAAAGCCGCAATTAGACTATTGCAGAACTCTGCAATATTTCTGCAATGGTAGTGTGTAAAATATTCATTGCAGAAATGTTTGGCAATGAACTCATTGTAAAACATTGCAATGACTCATTGCAATGTTTTGCAATGAGTTCATTGCCAAACTTTTCTGCAATGAATATTTTAGACACAACCATTGCACGACTATTGCAGAAATATTGCAGAGTTCTGCAATAGTCTAATTGCGGCTTAAGCAAACAAATTATTTTAATTGTAATTAAATAATCAAATTAAGTTAATTGTAATTTATTATTGGTAAAACTTACTTTTAAAATCCATTTTTCAAGTAATCAGTTTCAATTGTCAAGCAAAAAATATCTTTTAGGGTTATGTTTTTATGTCTTAAAGATATTTTTTCCGTCTTTCAGTCAAAAATATTTTTGTAAAATTTAAAAATTGTTACCGCCCCTCAACCAATTAGATGCGAAATTTTTTTAGTCTGAAAGACATTTGTTTTATATCTATCATCGCCCTAACTAATTAGAAAAAATTTATTCAGAAAGACTTTTTAACGCCTAAATAAGTTGACTGTATAAGATCTTCTGAAGCAACACCTGAATAAGGTCTTTTGCTACTCGAGCTGATTAAGGCCTAGCACAGAACACTATACAGCTCCAAACCAGCTGTTTAACCTGCATAATTTCCCCGCTTTTGGCGCCCTTTGGTATTAATAAGAGCTGAATAAAGCATCGATAAGGCCGTTCGTTGACAATTTTGTAACAAGAGGTAGTAGGAGGGGAACATTGAAAATAGTGGACTAAGGCCTTATACATCGTTTATACGTGCCATACTCAGCCAAAATGTTTATTGGGTTATGATCTGTTATAACATTCCGACAACGTATTGATGTTTCGTGTTAGTTTTGTAATTAATTTCTAAACAGAGATAAAAAAATACTTGTACTTTAACAAAGAGTTATGTTTGATATACATCGCTGCCCAAAACTAAAAACCATGTCCTCATAAAAGTTGTTTGCAGAAAACTATATCAAAATCCTTAACCCAGACCGAAGTCTTGATATCTCAGAGCTGTGAGATTTCAGCCCCTCCATATTTTATTCTTTTATCTTTGTTCAAAATATTTATAAGACCACACTATCTCAGTTTTTGTTTTTACCGATGCTGAGATGGTGTGTTTTAAAACAGAAGCTAAGAAGTAGAAGATACAAACAGAAGTTGAGATATTGTGATTTCTTATAAATATTTTTAACAATAAAACATTTACAGCATTTTACAATTTTACCAATATTTTTTTATTCATGGACCATAACAATTGGGTAATACGGTTGTTGTGTGTATTGATTTTTTGTTAATACATAGTAAAAATTGATATGGTACAGTAAACTGTTTGAATGATTAATTTTTCTGTTATTTTTGTTTTATCGAATCTGCTCTGGAATCATGTGATGAAAGTAGAATAAAAAAATGAAACAGAAGAAGAAGAGTGATCACAATAAATAATCGATCCATTGTTCGATCGGTTTAAATCAACCGATCACCACCACTAATATCACTAGGTAGTTTACCAATTTTGATCTTTTGTTGTGTCCCTGACTAAAACCCAACTTTTCTTGTGGATTTTGACCTGCTGAACACGAATATCATTTAATTATTTTGAATTTTTTTTTTTTAATTTTTTTTTTGAACCTGTTTTTTCTTTTTGAATTTTTTTTATAGAAAGTTTATAGAAACTTCTTGCCTGAAGAAGATCTCCTATAGAGATTGAAAATATATTTGGAAAAATAAAATAAAATATTAAAGTGATAAAGTCTAAGTTTCATTAAAAATTCAAAATAATTAAATTTAAATTACACTTTAACTAGCTAAAAAGTAAAAAATTATAATTTATGAATATCATATTCATATTTTTAGGTTAGCTCTTATTTTTCCGGTTTTTGGATTGCATATTTTACAATACAAACACAAATTCAATATATTAATGAAACAAGTTCATAGTAAAGATGCTAACAAACATTTTAAGCTATTTTTGTAAAAATCCAGCAAGGATTCTGGAAGTTATACTCTTAAAAAGTTGAAAAAAAATCAAAAATGTCCGTTTTTTAAAATTTTTTCCATATTCAACGCCATAAATTTTGAACGAAGAATGATTGTAAATTTTTTAATTTCTTGGAGCCTGTGGTAAAATTAAATTCCCTTTCTTTTAAGTTAAAACCACGAATTTCGGTGCAGGTTGCACCAAATCATTCAGGTTTTCCTAAAAAAGGCAAAACTAAAGATTTGGAAAAACATTTTTTTTACTAAGAATAATTTAAGTTCTGCAACACAATTGATTTATATGTAAGTTGTTAGACAGATTTTCGAATAAAAACTGCAAGCCATTTTGAGTTTTTCTTATTTTAACCGCGTTTATTTATTTTTTCCTTTTCTTTTAGTGCCGCATCGTAAATAATATTTTAAAAGTTCAGTCGTTCTCAAACATCAGTAAATAGTAAAATAGTAAAATGTAAAGTTAACAATGGTAACAATAGTAAAATGTAAAGTTAAATTTATTTAAATGGCTTCTCAAGTTTCAAGTATAAAACTAGTTCAAATTCATTTTGTTTTATTTGTGGAATTTACATAATACATTCTGCTAAACAAATCACTTCATGTATAAGAACTGCATACCTTCATTACTTTGGCATAAAAATGAATGAAGATATCCGTGGATGCGAAAAATATTTATGTCAACTGCAACTTAACACATTCAAGATGGTACAATAGAGAAATGTTCATTTAACGTTTTAACGTTGTGTTACGACCAGGTTTTGACCATATCTCGCAATTTAGTTCGAAAATCTGTATAACAACTCATATATAAATCAACTATGTTGCAGAATTTAAACTATACTAAGTAAAAAAAATTTTTTCCAAATTTTGGGTTTTGACTTTTTTTTGGAAAACCTGAAAAACTTCGTGTTTTTTAACTTAAAGGAAAGGATATTGAATCAACTGTAGGCTACAAGAAATTAAAAAATTTACAGTCATTGTTTGTTTAAAATTTATGGCGTTGAATATTGAAAATGTTTTATAAAACATACATTTTAATTTTTTTCAAATTTTTTCGATTATAACTTCCAGAATCGTTGATGAATTTTTTTAAAAAAAGGCTCAAAATGTTTGTTAGCATCTTTACTATGCACTAGTTTTATTAAAATATTAAATTTGTTTGTTTTGTAATATATGCGACTCAAAAACCGAAATAACGCTTTCGTTCACCGAAAAAATTGGTTTTTCACGAATATCTCAAAAACAAGAGCTAACCCAAAAAATATATGATATTCGTGTTCAACAGATCAAAATCTATAGGAAAAGTTGGGTTTTATTTAGGAAGACTTTTTTTGTAAACTAGTATATTTAGCGCGATTCTACTTATGATCACTAAGAAACAGTTATGTCTTCCCATAGACGTGCGTAAATTTTTCATTAGTTTCAAAATTGTACAATTATTGCTAGTTTTTTAAACCTATAAGAAAAAACCTAACCTCAAAAAAATATTAATTTCTTTAACCCAACGACTGTATAAAAAGAACTCAAAAAAATGACGTTTTGGCTTTCATTATAACCAAACATATAATATTTTATTTGGGATTTTTGAGATCAATTAAACTCAAGTAAGTAAAGAAGTAATTGGAATATTTTCAATTCAAAGGTATGGTTTTGAAGTTTCTCAGAGAAAAACTCCACTGCACATTTTTCGTGTTTCGGATGAATTCGATCCTTCCTCGTCAGTGCCCGGCTCGAATCCTTGGGCAGACAGGCTATCGATTACGCCATTGAGGCGATGACAATTTCAAAGTTGAAACTTCTTCATCACTTATTTATTTTTACTTAAGTTGAATTTTTCCAATGTCATTAGACTCCATTTTATGGAAATGTTTTTACATTATATGGGATTTTTTGCATTAAATATAATGTTTTATATTTTATTACTGAATAATAAATTTGTCAATAATAAAAAAACTTTGACACCAAGTTCTCAAAATATGCTTTGAAAATATTTACATAACTTAAATATTTGTCCGTGTCGTTAGAGAATATTACTTGTCCATTATAACATATTTGAGTCAAATAATTACTGGAAATAACACATTAAATTTTAATTACTCTCGTAACTATTTTCATTCATTTTATAAAAATTAGCACAACTATAATGAAAACATTTAATTTGTTGTGATATTTATTTATATCACGTTATGGTATTGGTATTTTACATCAAGAATTGTTTTTTATTTATAATTTAATAGAAAAGTTTGTGGTTAAAATAAAAAATAAATCAAAATGGAGAAAAGAGATATTCAAATCTGCGATCACCATTTGTTATGTCTATCTTCATACAATTTTAAAGTAATGTTCTCTCGTAATATGGAGAATATTTTTGTAATATAAATACCAACCGATAAACAAATTGGTGGGTGAAAAAATAACTTTTAGAGTGGAACGATTTCGTGTTTCATTACCATTGGTATTTAACAAATACGTATGGTACAACAGATTTAACTACATAAATTTAAAGTTAAATAAAAGATCCTAATATTACTTTCAAACTCAAATCAATATCTTTGAAAGAAAGTTGAGGACAAGCATTGATGTGGAATTCATGGCCCGTATCATAAAAGTTAATGTACTATTATGCTGAAGCAGCCTGAACATTATTAAGCTACGATACGATATGTAAAGTAGAAAATTGGAGCTTCGAGACACAGATTCTGGCGCTCGGAAGCACCCTTCAGCAATGGCATTAGTTATAAGTTTAGTTATCATCATCATCATTGGTGTTCTGCTAGTTCAGGTCCACTGATAATTCGGTGTTCTTCACACTTCTTCGTTCCTTTTTTCTTAGTCAGTGGAATCATTTTGAATCTCAAGAAGTTCTCAGGCCACTCCCCACTTTCATATATCTCGTTGCACAGTGATGTTAACTCTCTCATGCCTTTCTTCTGCAGACACCTCAACACTTCCACTGGTATCCCACCAATTCCTGCTGCCTTGCCACTTT
Source organism: Diogma glabrata (assembly GCA_963693315.1). Classification (NCBI taxonomy): domain Eukaryota; kingdom Metazoa; phylum Arthropoda; class Insecta; order Diptera; family Cylindrotomidae; genus Diogma; species Diogma glabrata. The sequence goes on from OY856188.1 coordinate 125,185,794, forward strand.
TCATAACATTCATCGTTGCTCTCACCTCATCCAGTATAATACATGGGCCGATGTTATCTATTGGTACTTCCTCTTCTCTCTCTACGTTTAGAACCTTAAGTTTTTCCTTTACCTTATAGAGCTCCTCCATATATTTTTTCCATCCTTGCAGAATGAATTTTCTTCTTTCAAAACTACACCATCCTGACTCTCCACTTCTTTATATTTTACTCTGTTTCTGTCTTTGGTCGTTGTTAGTTCTCTATTTTTTTATATACCAGATCATGCCTTCCAGATTTTACCATTTCTTCAATTTCTTTACACTCATTATTAAACCATGCCTCCTTTGCTCTGTCAGTCTCCTTTCGGAATTGTGTGTTTATTCTTCTATACTTTATTCATCCTTCTTTTGTATTTAAGTTTTTAAATTTTCGTCTAGCCTCCATTTTATCTATCATATCCTTTGTAATCCACGATTTCTTTGGTCGGACTCTTTTCTTGTATCATACTCTATTTTCACACACTGTTTTATACTTTGCTTTATTCCTCTCCATCTCGTCTCACTATCCTCTACTATGGTTTTTTCAAAATTCTCAATTCACTTTCCATATCCAAACATCCAAACCTATTTTCTCGGTATCCAGAGACTTAAATCTCTCTAAATTCCATTTCTTGGTTTTTGCTGCTTTCTTTATTCTTTTAAGTTTTATTTCCAAAACTGCTAGTAGGAGCACATGGTCAATGTGTATATCTGCACCAGTTAAGGTCTTTGCCTTCTTCATTCCATCCCTATAATTCCATTCCATTTGCTTTCTAAAGGGATCACCAGGTGACTTCCAGATATACAACCTTTGTTTATGATGCTTAAACCACGTGTTGGTAACTATTAACTTCTTTTCTTTACAAAATTCAATCATCCTATCTCCTCTTTAATCTATCAATCCCATACCAAATTTTCCAACTACTCTCTCACCTCTTCTGCCCCCACACATACGTTCCAGTACCCCATCACAACGTGACAGGAGCCCTACCCTTCCTCTTTCAGAATCTTTTCAATCCGGCCATAAACCCTTTCTACCCTTTCTTCGTCCTCATAGTCACTTGTAGGCATGTGCACTTGAATGACTAGAATACTCTTTGGAGCGCTGTTTATCTTTAATGCTATAATTCTATTACAGTCATATTACCTTACTCATACAAGTCTTTAATCTGTTATTTACAATAATACCCACTTCGTTATTTCCTCGCTTTCCTTCACTGAAGTAGAACACAGCGTCTTCCATATGTTCCTCACCGGTTTCTGCCCATCTCACTTCACTAATCCCAACTACATCCATGTTGTTTTTAATCATTTCCCTTCTCAAGTTTTCACGCTTTTCTTCCTTAAGCATACTTCTCACATTCCATGTTCCAAACCTAACTTTGTTATCACTTCTTCTCTCCTGTTCTCCTGAAGTTTTTGTACACTGTCCCACTGGACACTCCGATCAATTTTCTACCTTAAGGTCGATTTGGGAAAAAAATTGGGAGTACAACATTAGCATTCACCAGCTCTACGTTGATTTCCAGCCAGTATATGATTGTATATTCCACGGCAACCTGTGGTGCGCCGCATTAATATGGTGCCTTGGTATACCATAAACACTCGTTTCTCTATGTAAACTCACAACATCGGTATCGAATTGGAGAATAGTAATGAAAAGTCAGTCAGTTTCCGAGCCTAACGTCAGGTGTTCGACAAAGTATTATACAATATGACACTTGAGTATGCAAAAAAGATCAGAATCGATACACAAAACTGAATCTCTAACAAATGTAGTCAAACTTTTAGCTATGCAGATGTATGTTTTACTGAAACATGGACAAAGAAATATCATGAATAGTCTCTCTCAGCTTGAAAGAAATGCCAAACGACTTGTTAAACATTCAAAAACATCCAGTAACGTGCCGCCCAGAACTCTAAATAGTGGCGACTCGCGTTTCAAAAGCATAATAGCGCAAATAAAATTTTAAATTACTGTTGTAAATAACAGAAAAGAACTTGTTGTTGTTCTTGTCGGAAAGATAAAATAAATTTAACAATAATTTTATGAGTACAACTTCATGTTACAAAATCTCTAATCTCCTCTTCTTGCTATAACAATCCAGTAAAACACAGTGCTGAATCATTTTTTGATATATATAGAAAATTGAAAATTAACTTCTTTTTCTTACTTGAATACCGGTACTTGCTTTTAAAATATTAATGTTGTATCGACATAAACGATCATTGACTTAAAAACTTTGTTTCAAGGTTTAAATGCATTTAATGATATTTAAAAAAATCTTTACATTATTCTTCAATAAATAAGACTCTATACCAAAAAATTAATTAAAATCAATTAAAATCAGTAAAAATCAGCTGATTTATATTTTTCGAACTGATAAAAGTAGTTCGTTTTGCCAATCAAGGTGGTTTTGTGTAGAGTTTAAATGGCTTTTACAGATTTATTATTATTGCAATAAATTTGAATACCTAATTACAGAATCTTAATTCTTGGTATATACGGTAACAAAGAGTTTTACAACGATTTGTAGTTTACGTATCTAGGTCTATAAAAAGAATCTGAAAACTAATCCAAACTATCAGTGTTCTTCCTGTCGTCTACATAATCAGTTAAAAAATTAAAATTTTTGCAATGAAGTCATTGCTGTGTTTAGTGGTACTCTTGTGTTATTGTCAAATAAACTGTGAAACGTATGATGAAGGTGTAATGAGGATTTTTAATGAGTTATGGATATTTTCGAAAGGACGGAATGTGAATCCTCAAAATCTTTTAATTGCCAACCGCTTACAATTTGCAATTGATAAATGGTATTGGTTGAATAATGAAACGACAACTCGGTTTTATGATTTTGAGCTCAACGTTAGGCCTGCTTTAATTCATACATTACAAATCAATCAGCTAAATCCAGAAGTAGCTGGCTCAGCCCAAAATGCATATGCTACCACAGTTAATGCATTGTATAACTATGTAACCAATATGTACCTAAAAATGGAAGGTACAGCTATTGAAACAATTCCGTTTGCTATGACTGCATTGAATCGCATTGATTCTAACCAAAGATTATTCAAGGAGTCATTGTTGCTCGATATTCCAGAATGTTCCGATCTTTATGATGCAGAAAAATTTTCACGTAAGTGGGAAAGTAGTTCGAACCGATGCATGGTTAGTGGATTAACAACAACTCTTGAACTATACTTCAAAACTGCGTACAAGTTTATCGAAATTCAAAATATGTTCATGAAAATGTTTGATGTTGAGTTTTATAGGAACCTACCAGTAGAGCAGGTATTTCGATTTATTAAAATTATCTGTGACGTTAAGTAATTAAATTTTTTAATAGGTTGTGGAATCATTTAGCGAAATGGGGCCAATATCTCAGTCAGATTTATTCGAGCTACAAACAGAATTCGACGTGAAATATAATAATATGGTGAATAGTGGAGTTACCTGTCTGTCAAAAAATCTGTATGACGTTGAAAAATATATTGCTGATATACAAGAAACTAGGAAAGAGTGTTTTGATAACGCTAAAAAGTTTTAGAATACAGCCCGTAAATTTAAATAAAAAGTATGGAACTGCCATGGAGTTGTTAGCAATTATCTACAGCAAATAAAAATAACTTTAAAATATATTTCATAATTGTAAATAATATCAGTATTTGGTTTTAATTATAAATCTGGTTGTGTAAGTCAACAAGTAAATAATAAAATAAATTTATTCTTTTGAAAGATTTCGAAATTCCAATTTGATTTTTATTTAATTTCTATGGAGCAAAAATTGCAAATATTCCCAAACTTTAAAATGGGCATGACTTTTGGTGGATAGGTGAGCGGTTGTGCCAGGGGCATTATTCATTGCACAAAATTGGATCACGTTGTGGTTAATCAATGTAAACATTGGGTCCATGGCACAACCACCCATCCACCAAGATAAATGCTCTGTTTGTAAATTGGGATTATCCAAAACATAAAATCAAATTTGGAGTAAGTATATATATGGAATTTTTGTTTGTGCCGTTTATGCTGAATTAATTTTAAAACTTATTCATTATTTTAGTTAAATTGAACTTGAAAACTTAATTAACTCGAATACTTTTTATATGAGTGATCAGCTCAATCCGTAAACTGTTTTTTTAGTTAATCAAAATTCGTTAATAATTGGAAATCCAGTTGTTAATAATTGTAACTCCAATTAATGCACAATGTTAGTTGCCTTTGTCTCTCTTTGTTATGCACCTCTTACACTTATGCACAACGTTTTAGGTTGTCAACGCATAGCTCCTTGCACCTTTGTTGTTGTGGTTGTAGCAAATTTGATAAAATGCTACTTGTTCGATTCCGTTTCTAAATTCAGAAGCTCTGCTCCGGCCTTTGGGCAGTACCATAGATCCCTCTTCTTCAGGTCTGTCGGATTCTTTGGACATTGGTTGTCAATATCATGTAAAGTGCCATTACATGCGGAATACTTGTCAATAATTTGGGGGTGGTTCGGTGGATGTAATGATTTAATATTTGTAACCAACTGGATCTTAGTTGCGCTAAAATACATTTAGTGTTGCAAGGTTAGTAGTTTACCTTATGGTTTTAGGTGGTGACGTCATCAATAAGATGTCATTGCATGGATGTTGCTCTTTGTGGCAGACCCATATGTATTGTTTAAATAGTATCTTATTGTGTTCACGGACCACGGAAGATATTACATTCCTCATGTAGGTCATCTCTATGAGCCATAAGGTGGCACCCAGTAGCGGTTCTCAAAGCTGCGTTTTGTGAGTTTTGCATCTTTTTCCAGTGCGCATCAGAAACATGAGGCGTCTGAATTGGAGTTGAGTAGTTTAGAAAGGGTCTACCTATATATAGCTATGTAAGTTGTGATAATTGTCTTTTGGTCATTGCCCATGAACTTTCAGCTAGCACTTTCAATTCATTGTTTCTTCTTTTTAGCCTCGTGTTCATCACGTTCTGAACGTTCCTCGTTCTGTTGTGCGTTGGAAATTGTACCTTAGTAGTGGGTCGAATGTTACTCGCAGCAATGTCGGATTTTTACCTGCAGAAAGGAGCACGTTGTCAATGAGGGTGTTTAGTTTTGTATTCACTTCCCTCGTTCAAGTGGTTAAAAGTGCGGTAGTAGATTTTTCTGACGGTAGTATCCAGTGGTGTATTGCCTACAGAATAAGTACTGGTACGCTTAAGGTTAGAATTGTTTAAAATATATAACGCGTGCGTAGCGAGTGGAGATGCTTAAAACTGCTTAAGTTAAACGTTTTTTTATATTTTTTTCAGCGAATTTGATAGTTTCATTTTAACTTACTAGTCACGGACGCAGTAAAAGTTCAGCAAGCTTATTTAGAAATCTCACACTGATGATTGAGTTTGACACAAATCAAAGGCTACTATACAAAATAATTTTTTCTACTTCAAGCTACGAAAATGTCATTTTAATATATAGTAAAACCTATGTGAAAGGGAAACTTTTTTCTAAGTACACCCAGAGAATTTTGTTAGTAAATTTAATAACCGCCCGTTTTAAAAATGTGTAATAAGCTATTTTATCAATCTAATAACGTTTTTTATTAAAGTAATTGCCACATTCGTTCGATTAATGCTTTTTGTTATTATTTTAATAAAAATGTTTATCAAAATAAAAATACGGTCAATATTATTAAAAACATCACAACGGTTGATTAAACTAATAACCAATTCTTATTAAAATGATGAATTCAGACAATCAAATAAAAAATTATGTGATTAACGTAGAGCTATTAAAATAAAAACATAAATTATTATTTTTGTAGTTAATTTTAATAACCTTATGTAGATAATTTTAATAATTTTATTACATTAATCATCGACGTTTTAACTTTCAAAACGTAGGTTATTAGATTAATAATAGTATACATTAATCTAGCTTTAGGTTATTATTTTTAATAACGATTAATAAAATATTGGTAAGAATCACAGTTTATATCCAGACGCTGAATAAACAACTTTAAAAAATATTTAAAAGTTTTGTGAAAAGTTAAAAGTGTTGTTAAGAAAGATTCTTTTATTAAACTATAAGAAATTTTAAGATTTAAAAGAAAAACAAATAGTTGGCAAGTAAACGAATTCATACGTTTGGTATGTGAAACTTTGTAAATTTTGGTTCTGTCTATTCTGTGTTAAAAAAAAATTGGTTTTTAGTTCCTGAAGCAGATTCATCAGAACATGTAGAAATTTTGTTCGAAGAACAGAGTAGTTAGGCTACAACTGAGTCTGCATGGGACAGGACTAAACAACTGAGACTCAGCGACATTTCAAGATTAAAATCAACTTCGGAAATTTTAACCAAATGGAAGCAATTTAAATTACCGCTTGGGTATAAACTAACATTAGTATATTTCAATAACATTTTAATTATAATTATAATAATATACATATAATAATTATAATAATATTCCTTTTAAAATTTTCAGATAGTCCTTTATTTTAAAGCAATGTTTAGTCCAGTAACTTTGTCGCCTGAGAGTATGGGGTAGTATGCGTCAAATCCGGTAGTTCTGATTTTGTACAGACTTATTTGTGATGTTGGTCTAATGAATAATCCAAGTTTGTGAGCTCGAGCGCCGAACGCAACTTTGTCAAAAATCGAAAAAACAGCGAAATTTCGCAATTTTTTGCAATATTTTAGACGTCACTCGAAAATTCATTTAGAACGACAGAATTGCAAAAAATTGCAATTGAAGTTCGAAAAAAATGATAAACTTTGAAAAGCTTAATCTCAGAAACTATTGGGTTTACAGAGACAATGCTAGTATCATATTGTAGCAAATTTAGTCTACTTTAAGAATGTTCTAAGAAAGTTTTTTCTAAAAACTAGTCCTTTAGGGTTATAATCGCCAAAATTTAAAAAATTACGATTTTTTCGTTGTTTTTTCGATTTTTGACAAAGTTGCGTTCAGCGCTCGAGGTCACAAACTTGGATTATTCATTAGGCCAATATCATAAACAAGTCTGCAAAAAATCAGAACTACCGCATTTGACGCATACTGTGATGTATAAAGTTACTGGACTAGTTTCCGAAAGCCAGCGATTTGGGTTGTATATTACCAACATTTATCTAGAAAACTCAGTACATTTTTGAAGAACAAATTAAAGATGAAAAGTTAAGAGAGATGGTTGAAAAACTTCGCAATACAGAGAATATGACAGAAAGTAAGTTTTTTAAATTTGTTTTTTTTTTTTGGCTCCAAAAACTTGAAAATCACGTACAACAGAAACAGAATTCCATTCAAATTTTACAGCAACAGAATTTTTTGCTGTCAAATTCGTATGAAATTCCGTTTCTGATGTATTTGAATACCCGGTTGTAAGCTAAAACGTTGTTTTTGGACATGTCATTTGTAATTTTTTTGAGTGAAAACAATTAAACAAATATGCAATGTTAGATTCTGTAATAAGATATTATTTTTCTGTTTTATATTATTTTGATGATATTCTGCTCTCAACTATGTATTTACTGCACAAGATACTCCGTCAAACCAACAAAACTTTATAGCATAAAATTTATAAGAAATACACTGTTCGATATTCTCAAAACAGTTTGGCCATTATAGGCGAAACTGTTCAAAATGATGAAGAGATGTTGCAAAAGTATTTGGATCAAAAATTACCAATTCAGCCTCTTTTGTTAATTACTGGATCTATAACAAAGCCAATAATAGTATGCTTTGATAATCTACGGTATAAAGTTTATACAACATGGAAAGCAATTGATGTGTGCTTCAAAATATTTTATTTATTCAACTTAAAATATCCGCAATCACCAACCAATTTTGGAATTTTATCCAAAAGTATTTTTATACATTGAAAGGCGATAAAGAAAGAGCACATTATTCGGTCAATTTGTTGATTGATTTGTTAAATTCAAATCAATAATATATATTATTAGTTTAGCTATGTAAATTTATTTTTTAATTAATAAAAAATATAGTAAAATATAATAAATATTACTATATTTTTTATTTTATATACGCACATAGACTTCTTTTGTTCTTTTAATTTTTGTCACATTTAAATTTAAAAATACTTTAAAACAAAATTATGAATTATTCTAAAATTAAAACTGTGAAATATAGATACTTTAAAATTAAACGAAAATAATTGAAATAAATAAAATCGTTAATAACAAATTTATGCTCTCTTTTATTTAAAAAGTGTAAAATATAAGTTCCATTATTAATTTAATAAGTTTCATTATTAATTTAATAACATCTTATTATTAATTTAACAAGAACCAATTATTAATCTAATTAGATTGTATTATTAATCTGATAACCTAATATTATTTTAAAAACAACTTTATTATTATAATAATATATGTCATTTATCCAATGGATACCTAATATAAATGTAATCCATTATGTTATTATTTCAATAAGAATTTTTATAAATATAAAAGCTATCGTTTTTAGATTTAAAATTTAAATTTTTTTTGTTAGTAAATATTACGAACAAATAATATTAGTTTAATAATGCCTGTAATTACGAAATTAGTGAAAATAATCACAAGTTGTGATTAGCTGTATAATAATCACCAAATTATTAATCTAATGGCTATTTTGATAGTTTTTAATAACAGAATTCTCTGAGTGTAGTGACTGAAAATGTTTTCAGTCACTAGGACTGAAAGTAAATAAGTTTCGGTGGTCGCCTACAGGTGGTTGTTATTTAAAGGATTGAATATTTGATTGCTGTGTTTATTTCTGTCAATATCGAAGTATTTTGAAGGGATTGAATATTTTGAATATTTTGATCGAATCGAATCGAAACTAATCATTATATCAATTGTGGGTAACTATTTAATTAAACTAATAATGAGTGTGTTTTTTTCTATATCGGAGAAATCGGAGCGATAAAATAAAATTTGTATCAGATATATCGTATAATTTTTTCCTCCGATAATTAAGTATCAGATATAAAATATATTCTCTGAGTTCTTTCCGCCAAAAAAAAATAAAAAAAAATTTATTAAATAAATAAATAAATTTTATTTTTATTTGTTTTTAATTGAAACTTTACCTACAATTTTTTAAATTTACACTTTAAACGATGACTTCTAGTCGGTAAAAATAATATTTGTAATATCTGTAAAAGTTTTTAGAGAAAATATATGAACTATTTTCATTATTCATATTGTCAAATTCATCTACTAAAAACTTACAAAACGACATATCTAAATTTGAGTGTGTAAAAAATAAACAAGTTTGTTTATATATAGCATTTTTACCAGTGTAAAATAATGTTATTATTTTGTTCGCCTGTTATCCTTCCATCTGTAGGCGAACACAATAATAACATTATTTTATACTGGTAAAAATGCTATATATAAATACAATCTTGTTTATTTTTTACACAGTCAAATTTAGATATGTCGTTTTGTAAGTTTTTAGTAGATGAATTTGTAAATATTATTATTTATATTTACAAGCGTAGAAAAAATAGCGTTTTCTACGCGTGGTAAAACGTTTTTGCGTTCCTGAACTTATTCCACTCGACGCTATCGCGTCTCGTGGACGAACCGTTCAGTCACGCAAAAAGAGACGTTTTCACCACTTGTATAAAAATCTACTATTATTTATTCTTTAAACATATTATAAAAACTACATTTTTCTTTAACAAATTAGCAAATGACAGTTAAGCAATAGTATTTTAATCTATCAGTGTGTAATGAAATAGTTTATTCTCAAATAAAAATAAATTTGCGAGAGAATAAAATTCATTACACACGAATTGATTACACTACTTTATTATCTGACAAGAATTGTGTATTATATAAAATAAAAACCTTTTCTTCAGTTAATAAAACAATAAATCTTTATTCTTATAATAGATAAATCAAATTTCTGATTCAATAAAAAACCCTGATGATATAAAAAACCCCATCCCATACAATCAACCAAATCCAACTAAACGAAATAAAAGAATTTAACTTAAAATTTCATTTTTGAACAAAACGTATCGAAGCCATTGTGATTATAATTTGAAAATAATTTTAAGAAAATCAAAACAATCTGACCATTTGGAATCATACCAATTGAATAATGATAAGTTTTTTATAGGAAAATTTTCATTAGACAATAGGTTAAGTTCATCGGGCTATAGGTTAGAAAACAATACAATAATACATATTATTATTATGGAAAATACATACAAAAAAGCTGATATTAATAAATGAAAGGAAATAAAATCTTGTATTCTTGGAACTATTAAAATAAAAAACTTATGCCTTATCCACAACAAAACAAAATCAAAGTACATATACGTATATAAATATATCGCACTTCGCAAACAGTACATTTAAAAATTATATAAATGGCCCCCAAGCAGGAATAGCCATATCAAACACACTCCCGTTAATGGATAACATTAATTGGCTCTTGTTATTAAGCCATTGATGAGCCATTATTTGGCCACTTTTTGTCATTTGGCTAAAATTCAATACAGTAATATCCATTTTGAAATGAAATGGCAATATCCATTTAGAAAAATTTCACCTATAGTCAGTGGTGATATTCGAAGTATTTAACAACCGGTACGCATGGAAAAAAAAATATGTCATAGTTATATATTAACTTAAACATATCTAATTATTTATTTAAATATGAAATACAGGGCATATAATAGTATTAAAAATTTAATTAAATAATTGCCAAAGTAAATTTTGGCTTTGGGGCGACAGAATAAGTTAACTGATTCTTTAACACCCTTGTTACTTGGTAGATGTTGTTCTACCGTAATTTAACATAAGATATGCATCATTAATTTAACATAAGATATGCATCAAAATCTTCAATAGATTTTTCCATAAAATCGATTGTCATTAAATAGCTTGTTGTTTTTTAATAGTAATTGTTGTTTCTTTTGTAATTCTTTTCCTGGATTGATTTTAAACTATAACTGAGGTTGTTCTTTATATGATTTTGCCCGTATAACATCAATAAAATAAATTTACTTTGAAAGAAAGTTTTACAAGTTGAATTTATTATATAAATGTTTGTAAAGAAATCTATGAAATTCCACAATTTATTGGTTCTCGTCCGGGAAGAAGCGATAAGTCATTTTTGAAACACGTCATCGCAGCATCTCACCAGTGGATTTTACAGTTCTTTTAAATATTTTTGGATTCAACATTGAAAGGATATTGGCTTAGTAGTGGTACTTTTTTTAGATTATAATAATATCTAAACCTCGCACTTGATTTAGGACTTCCTTGGATACAAAATTTTTAAGAAAATTCTTTTATTTTTGGTGAAAATAGACGCAAAAATAATTAAATATTTTGTCCGGTATTTTGCGAAATCATAACGGTTTAACGTGTATTGTTTGTTTTGAAGCATTTGATGAGGAAACATTTCTACAAAGATTTCAATCGAGCTTAAATAAAATTTTCGAATGATCAGCAACCAGGTATGACGAATGCAACTGATCTGGGAAACAAAATTTACTGTAATTAAAAGAAATGCAACGCGAATTAAAACACATTAAAATCAATTCTAAAAGGCGAGATTCTGGCGACGATGAAAATCAGGCCAATGTTATTGATTCAGGAGAAAGAATATATAAAGAAACACAGATGGTGGATGAAATTGAGGAAGCAATTCGATACAAAAATGTCCAAAATTGGTGAACCGAATTACAGAATTCAATCTTTAGTCGAAGAGATCGAAAGGAGACCAAATGAATTGGACACACAGACAAAAGAAATTTAAAGCTGAAAACTGATCTAACAACTTTTAGAAAGTTTAAAGATCATCAAATTTCTGAATTTTCTGAAAAATCAATAGTGCTGAGATATATAGGCAATGGCAAGTACGAACAAAAACGAATGATGAAAGTTTGAAGAATTATTTCATGTTAATGCGTGAACTTGGATTAATGGGTGGAGTAGAAGATCAATCTGTGATTGAGTACACATTTAAATATATCGTGGATACTGTAACCAACAAGTTGTTATTGTATAAATTTACAAAGGTTGCCGAGTTTGAGCAAAAACTGAAGTTGTATTCCTAATTTAAGATAGACAACAACAGGAAAACTAGCTACAATCAGAACTGGTTTTCTGTGCTATAATTGTGAAGAGAAAGGACATTCATCAAGGAGTCCGAATAAGAATAGAGGGGTTAAGAGTTTTGAGTGTAATAATTTTGGACATATCGCTCCGGAATACCCCGAAGATGATGATGAAAAAGAAACTGATTCTAACAAATCTCATGCTGACAATGGGCTACCTCAAACCGATATTGGCAATACGGAAGACGATAAGTTATACGAATCTCTTGTTGTAGAAGAATTATGCAGTCAGTGAACAAGTTGCTGACTTTAAATTTAGCAATTGTGAAGAAGAAAAGTTACAACTGACGACAAGTAGCTTAGAGAAAACTTGTGGTCGTTAATCGTACACTGAAAGAAAAAATTCGTCCACTACAACCGGTTTTGTGCCAACCGTATGTTTTCTGTCACAATAGATTAAAATTCGGTTTTTGTTTCTTAAAATTTGGTTTTTGAAGAAAAGACCACCGAATTCTATGTTATTGTCACAGAAAACATTCAGTTGGCACAAAATAGGTTGCAGTCACGAAATTTTTCTTTCCCTGTCGACGTATGACTTAACCAAAAGACGACATTGCTGATGAGATGAGATGAGATGCTAAAGCTTCAAGATGGCCGAACTTGTATGCAGATCACTCTGTACCGTAATTCTTTGCTTGATTGATTTTAAATTATAACTGAGGTAGTTCTTTATTGAATTGAATTTTGAGCGTATGATCAATTTGTTGAATTTTATATATGATTTCTATTTGCTGGACCTCTGAGAAGAGGGTATTATTTGTTTGGTTTTCTTTTTTCGTGCCTGCCAGTTTTTTTAACAGAAAATTTGCGGATACAACAGGTTCAGATGTTAAATTATGTTTATCAGTTAGTTGTTAGTCTTGAATAGTCGATGAGTTTAACTCGTTTTTTGTGCAGCATCTCGATATTTGTAAAAAGAGTCCCAACAACAACCAATTGATGTTCCCCGAAGAGAAAGATATAGAATTGGTGAATTCACACAAGACCTGCGTGATAAAGAATCTCAAAACTGGAGTCGACTACTACTGGAATAGGATAGAGGGACTAACATCCTTGTATTAATTAATTTTAACTCTCAACCAATAGAAATTTTTATACACTATTTGTTTTTCATATCTTACACCGGCAAAACTATGAAACGTTCATCAACCTCACACTTATCTTTATTGCAGAAAAATTGACAAAAACTTGAAAAGAAATACAAACTTCCCCATGGCACTATCTACATAAAAAACGAAAAAAAAAATAACAACAAAATCATAAAAAATACAACATCATAATTTAATTTCCTGTTCCTTCATTCACCCCACCCCATTTTGTTCTCAGGCTTACAAAATTTTGGAATTAAGCAATGTTAGATGAATGAAAAAGTAACCAAAAATGAAAAGCAGTAAAATCATTTGAATGGAAAAGTATTGTCATGTTCCATGAAAAGAAAAGAAATTACATTATAATCAGGAAAGAAAAGAAAAATGAAAATTACTTTAATGTAAACATACCTTTGGGCCAATTTTCTTTTATCCTTTTTTGTGTGTAAAAGTTTTTATGTTTTTTATCGACATAATATAACGGTATGCTAACGCTAAGAGGGTTGATTTAAAAGGATTAGAATGATGGTTTAGTAATAAAAAATTGAGATAAAAACACGATGTGTCGGAAGATATTATACAGAATGTCCTCCTCGTAAACTTTGAACTACTATGTGAAAACTTACACGTTTTTGATATTGTAACGGTTTGATGTTTTAATTAATTGTAACCGTTAAATCTACGCCAACGGACATGACATGATATTATTTATTTGTATAATTGAAAGAATTTTGAAAAATATACATATTTGAATTTTTTCACACGTAATCCTGGATTTAAAAACAAAATCGCACGTAGGTTTTGTTGTTGTCGTCATGTTTCAACTTTTCCATTTAAATTTATTTTCTGGTTTATTAATATATTTTGTTATTCGAATAAATAAATTTTCAATTAAAAAGTACATAATGATGTTATGTTTGTTGCACAACTTTTTTTTATACATTCATAAAAATTTAATTAATTTTTTTTTTGTTGTAAAATTGTTTTAATTTGAAATGTGTTGCAATTTTTTGTAACTTCTACAATTTTAATTGCTGGAATGATTAGCTTTTTTACACATTGATATAATTTACAGAAATAAAATGTTTTTTGTGAGCGATTTTGGGTGTAAAGTTAATTAAGCTTTTAGGTAAATTTCATATAAAAATCTACCTATTGCAATGGGCTTCATCTCGGAATTTCGGAAAAATTTTTGTGCCAAACGACTATATATGATAAGCGGAGACGAAAAAACAAAAAAAAAAAAATTTATATATATATATATATATATATATATATATATATATATATATATATATATATATATATATATATATATATATATATATATATATATATATATATATATATATATATATATATATATATATATATATATATAAACGATATGAGATATAACGAAAACGACCGGCACTCTCACGGTCGCATTTGTTGAGGTAGATCAAAAAAATTTTCTGTACTTTTGTGTTCTATTAATATCTTGGACAAGTTCGTGAATCAGCAAAATCCAACACGTGGTTAAGAAACTAGAGGCTTTTTTCTGAAAAAAATTGATTTTTTAAAACCGTTATAATGGCCGTTTGGATACTAATATTTCAAAAAATTTAACAAATTTAGAATCTTTGAAATCTGTTTTATTAACTTGTTTTAAAAATAGACCTCTGCAGTTAGAGGTTACTGAGTGAGCGGCTCCAACAAAAAAGTTTGCAAAAAAAATTTTTTTTTTGAAACAACCGGCTCTCTCACGGTCGCATTTATAAGACCAGATCCAAAAACCTATTCTAAAAATGTGCGTTTTGTTAATATCTTGGACAAGTTCGTAAATCAGCCCAATCCAACTCATGGTTGAGAAACTAGAAGCTTTATACTAGAAAAAAACTCTGTTTTTTAGATCCGTTATAACGGCCGTTTGGATTCTAGTATTTTTAAAAACTTCATAAATTTAGAATCTTTGAATCCTTTTAAATCAGTTTCTTTCAAAAAAAAGACCTCTGCGGTTAGAGGCTTCTGAGTGAGCGGCTCCAACAAAAAAGCTTGTAAAACACAAAATGCGTTTGAATCAACCGGCGCTCTCACGTTTGCATTTGTGGAGCCAGATCAAAAAACCTTTCTTAGAAATGTGTGGTTTATTAATATCTTGGACAAGTTCGTTAATCAGAAAAATCTGACTCATGGTTAAGGAACTATAGGCTTTATACTAGAAAAAAAGTGGTTTTTTTGATCCGTTATAACGGCCGTTTGGATACCAATATTTTTAAAATCTTCATAAATTTAGAATCTGTGGAAACATTTTAATCCGTTCCTTATAAATAAATATCTCTGCAGTTAGAGGTTTTTGACTTGTTGGCTTCAACAAAAAAGTTTGCAACAATCCCCAACTACAATTTCCAAAAACCTTATAACAGTCAATGTCAACCTTATAACAGTCAAAAAATAAAAGATTTGAATAGAAGAAATTAATTTTTTTTCTTAGAAATAAACTATTTTGATATTTTGCAGTAATTGCACGACATATGATATAGAGTAGGTTTGTGTCATAAATTGTCACACACATGTTCTCTGGTAGATTTGATATTTGTTTGTTGCAAAATTGGTTAGATATAATTTTGCTTGTAGGTAGCTAATTTTCTTTTTAAAATTTGTTCGATATCTGTTTGAAATTAGATTGTTTTGTTTAAACTAATCTGATACATCAGATTCTACTGGCACACAAAACTGTCTGATCTCGAAATCTACCTATTTCTAGCGGATATACGTGTCGCTTGGACTTTTTTAATATGTAAAGTCAATTAAAAAAGAGTTATGCAAATGTATAGTTACCAGAGAAATACGTTTTTAAAATATAATTTGAGAAATGATTACCATATTGTATTTTGACTGTTGTGTAATGAACACTATGCATTTCCGATAGTGGAATCACTATCAGGAACATAAGAGGGATTACGTGCCTTTAGATTTTTAATTTCCGACAAACGCAACCTGTGAATCCGACTATGACTTCTCCTCAGTCTAGTACAAATGGTAAATTGCAAGCAAAAGTTTCAAAAAAAGAGGAATTCAAATGAACAAAAAACAGGGACTCTGACGGCCCTAAAAGTCAAAGGAACCAAAACAGTCACCCACACCATATCAAATATTATTTTTCAGCTATTATATTCAGCTCTTAATGCTTCTTCCCCAATATTCAGCTCTTAATGCCTCCTAGCCAAGCGATTTTATAAAAAAAACCATAAATTAATACAATAATAAATATTGCGACGCTGATGCATAGGCTGACTTTACCACAGCTCTGGAAACATAGTGTTCTGGATATATAATTAGCTAAAATCCATCAAATACCTTAATTAAAAGCTAACCAATGTTATAGATTTCGCGTAGCTCTAATAATAAAAATATTAAAGAAAGCAGCATTGTATATATTTTGTTGAACGAGAAAAAGTAAAAAAAGTCCAGCGGCAGGTATATCCGCTAGAAAAGGTAGATTTCTTGATCAAACAGATACGCATACAAGTAGAATCAATGTATCAAATTAGTTGAAATCAAAAAACTAAATAGAAACGGAATTATCCAACAAATTTCACAAAAGACATTTAATACATTAACCGAAACTACTTTATGCAATTTCGGAACAGTTTTGTTTAATTTGGTTAAAATTAGTCATAACATATTAAATCCACCAAAGATCAAACAAACGTCCAACAAAGATCAAAAGAACTACGTGACAACTACAATTATACCATCACACATAATTTATAATCAAACATTATTAAACAATTTTAATTTAAAATCATCTTTGTGTTGTATTTTTTTGTTCTCATTTAATCTTTTTTCAAATACATAGTTTACTTAGTGAAAAAAAATTAAAAAAACAAACATGATAATTTTCCTTTGGTATTAAATGGCTTGAGATTTGTCTGTAATAGGTGCATTATATTGCTTATAAAAATGGAATTTTTTGGGTTAGAAACCTGGAATTTTGTGAGGCTATAGTTTAAAAACTGTCTTAAAAGTTAAGATGAATTTAAATAACATAAACTCAAACATGATGAAATCATTGCCTTTTGCGTTTGTTTTCATTTCAAAGACCTGGGGCCTCAACCTTTAGACCTGAACTATTTTTTTTTTAAATTTTGGAAAGATTTATATTTTAACTTTGTGTAAAAAAGTTTTCAAGTGTGAGCTTGCCATTTTCAGCTAGATCAAGGACAAAAAAGATTGGCAAATTTTTAAAACAGCTGATTTTGCAAGAACCTATAACGTCAAAGTTGTCATTTGGATAAAAATGATAGAAATATATTCAAATATTCAATATTTATAAATTTTATTAAAATATTATTATTCGAACGGAAGTTATAGCGCCCTAGATTATTCGACATTTTAGGCTCTAGCCGCTTAACTGGTACCGGGTTATGGCCAGTTCACGAACTTGTCCAAGACATTATTAGCCGGAACACACACAAAAAATTATTTTGGTGAAGGTCGAAAAATGCGACCGTGAGAGTGCCGCCAAATTCCGTTATATCTCATATCGTTATATATATATATATATATATATATATATATATATATATATATATATATATATATATATATATATATATATATATATATATATATATATATATATATATATATATATATATATATATATATATATATATATATATATATATATATATATATATATATATATATATATATATATATATATAAATTTTTTTTTCAGTTTGATTTTCCGTCTCCGCTTATCATATATAGTCGTTTGGCACCAAAATTTTTCCAAAATTCCGAGATGAAGCACATACCAATAGGTAGATTTTTATATGAAATCTACCTAAAAATTTTAACCTGAAGTGGCAAACAGGAAGATGGGACGCAGAACTGTTGTGAACTGTACTAAATGGTTATGTATCAAGTGTCACCTAATTCGATTACCAGGTACAGATGTTATTGAGCTTTCAAAGAAACAGGTATATGGGACAGCCCCCACTACTTTGTTCACTATCGCTCAAAAACTAATCAGTTCCTTGCCATAAAGACACTGAAGAAATGGAAAAATTTAAAAAAAAAAATTTTACCGGAAGTGAAAAACCGGAAGTTGGGATGCAGAACTGTTTTGAACCTTTACCACCGCTTTTGTGCCAAGTTTAATCCAATTCGATTATCAGGTACAGATGTTATTGAGCTTTCCAAAATACAGGTGTATGGGACACTCCCCCACCACTTTGTTCACTATCGCTCAAAAACTAATCAGTTCCTTGCCATACATAGTTGCATCTTTTTCCAAAGTGTCATCAAAATTTATTCACGAACGAATGCTGTGTGCTCCCAACAAACATTGAACAAATTGTGACACAGTAAACAGGTGTTCGGAGGCCCCCCACCACTTACTTCAATATTGTCCATAAACTAATCAGTTCTTTGCCATTTCAGCCTCCATCTTTTTTCTAATTATCATTAAAATAAATTAAAGAATGAAATCTGTATGCTCCCAACAAACTTTAGAAACAAAGTGTGAAAAGTCAGCATTTGTATGGTAGACCCCCTGCCACTTTGATCAATGTGTCCCAAAAGATGATAATTATCTTCTCACACTAATTGAAAACTTTACCATAAGTTTTACCATAATCACTTCATTATTGTAGGCCGTAGTGTGCATAAACACACTGAAAAAACTGCAAAAAATTACAAAAAAAATTTTACCGGAAGTTAAAAACCGGAAGTTGGGATGCAGAGCTGTTGTAAACCGTACTAAATGCTGATGTACCAACTTTCATTCAATTCGATTATCAGGTACAGATGTTACTGAGCTTTTGAAAAAACAGGTGCTCCGGGTACCCCACACCACTTTGGTCACTATCGCTCAAAGACTAATCAGTTCCTTGTCATACATATTTTGTATCTGTTTTCCAAAGTGTCATCAAAATTCATTCACGAACGAATGTTTTATGCTCTCAACAAACATAAAATACATTGGGTAAAAACCACCTGTTGTATGGTGGACCCCCCAACCCTCTATCCAATGTACTCCAAAACTTAATAAAATCTTTTTCATAATACTTGAAAGCTTTTACCAACGTTTCATGAAAATCGATCGGTAATTGTGGGCTGCAGTAGGCATAAACCCTTGAAAAAAATTTTAACCGGAAGTGACAAACCAAAAGTTGGTATGCAGAAATATTGGAAACTGCACTAAAACCTTATATACTAAGTTTCAATAAGATCATAAGCCGGGATTAGAAGTTATTCAAGATTTAAACTTAGAGGTGTTCGGGAGACCCCCCGCCATTTTGTCCAAATTTGAAATGAATCCAGATCTTCCATTTTCAAGTGAATTGTATCATTCGCAAAATTTTCATCAAGATCCTATGCAGAAAGGTCACCCACACACCCACCCACGCACATACACACGCACACCAAAATTTTTATTGGCTATTTAGATAGAGGATGGTCCAAAACATAAGAAAAAACAAAATTTGGGGTATGTAAGATAATTTTTTTCACGATAGATTGCATTACTTCACACAATTTAAGATTGTGGTGAAGTAAAAATTTGCGAAAATGGTCCCGGTGATCGTTGAATATGAAGAATAACATCAAAAATGCAATATAATATCAGTATAGTTGCACCTAATGTACATGCGGTTGTTGAATCCAACTAATAAGATCAATAATGCAATATAATTTAAATATATAGCTGCGCTTGATGTACATGCGATTGTTGAATCAAAATAGTAAAAGCAATGATGCATTATAACAAACATTTTTATACCAAACGTCATGTTTTCATTACAGGAAATATTAAAATAAAAAAAAATGCAATAATAGAGTGAAAAACATACAATATGTCATTCCACATTTAGTTGAACATAAATGCAATGAATTTTTTGTTTTAATTATCCGATTGTATTTCACTTTGCAGAAGCTTACTTATTCACAATATTTCAGCCTTCATTCGTTAACTTTAAATTCAACACATCTGAGACACAAAATATTTAGAAAGAGTGAAATTTATTTTTTTTTCACAATGATCACCAAATTTCATTTTAGTTTTCTTTAAGTTGCTAAAAAAGCTCATATTACAAAACTATCACCAATTTTATTTCACTAAAATTTTTTTCTTTTTTTGTAGATGTTTATAAAATAACTCATAATTATGCAGATAAAATAATAAAAAAATGGTTACAAAAAATATACCAAAACTGCTTGCATAGAAATAATTTAATAATGTCATACTTTTAACTTAATTTTAAAAAAATTATAAAATTCCTTAAAATTATAAAATGGTTTACTATGTACTAAATGTTAGTTTGTTCTTATTTAAGCTTTGTTTATCTATTATTATTTATCCATGTGTCTGGAGGATATCCACTAACTAAATTGTTACACATTTTATATAGGAACTCGTTCAAGCATATAAGAAAAAAATTAATGAAAACGCAAGAGAAAAAATGTGACAAAAACCCCAATAAATAAATTGTTCAATATTTTCAACGCAGATGAAATTACTTCAAGGACAGCTGCTTCGAAATCATTGCTTTTTTCAACCAGACAAACCCAGGCATCAAAATAAAATAAATTAAAGCTTTTATGACGCTTCACATCAATATTTGTTCTGGCGAAAACCCATCTTATCCCACCTAATCTCTTAAAGTCTTAGAAAACATAAGATGTTAAAACTTTCATCATTTAAAGATTAAACGATTTTTTGTGCAAAGTTTTTCACATCTGGAAGCACATCTATTAACATCTAATCATACCGGCAAAGCATCTTTCCAAAACATCGACAATCTGACGTTGGACTGATGTTGTCTAACCTTGTAAAACAAATCGGCAATCAGAATTAATCTCCATTATATCAGAAATAACCGTCTTATAGAACGCATTCTAGCAAATGAGGATTTTTAATATTGTTTAAGATGGAATTCGTTTTAAATAAAATTAAATTAAGATGGCCAGATTTGTTTTATCAATCTCAATTTGTGTTTAACAACAGATCTATCGTGAAGGAACTCGAAAACTACAGAATCTAAATCTAGAACGAACTCAAATAGAATGAATAAAAAAATGAACACTCCTGATTTATTTATCAGTCTTGCGATTAACATAATACCAGTAACATAAAACCACAAGTGGCATTTAAAATTTAAAATTGCAGAATAAAAATAATAAAAACATAATATAGTGTTGGCCTAGTTTTAGTTATCATTAGTAGAACTGCCCAGGGTCGAAATTCGCCCATTGTAAATAGATATTGTAAATAAATTCCCCAAAAAATAACTACAACAACCAAAAGACACACCTTCAAATTTCTCCCTTTTTCTTACAAAAATCACCGAAATTCCATAAAAATGTGTTTTGTCTCAAACCTTTTCAACGATATACTTACTGCTCCACTTTTGTTTGGGCAAATAA
Organism: Diogma glabrata; assembly: GCA_963693315.1. NCBI lineage: Eukaryota > Metazoa > Arthropoda > Insecta > Diptera > Cylindrotomidae > Diogma > Diogma glabrata. Next base: position 125,207,434 of record OY856188.1, read on the forward strand.
CTTTAAATGGTACCACAAAAAAGAGCTTACGTATTTATATATAGATATAACTTTCTTTTGGCCTATCTCAATTGATCCAGTGAGTTACCAATATTTAAAAAACCACAACCAAAAACATTACACTACAACGAAACCGTTATTTTTCAGTTGGAGCATAAAAGATAAGTGAGCGAAAAAACAGCACAAGGCATATTGTTACTAGAAATAAAGTGCGAGTTAAACTTACACCAAAGAAAATTACGATAACAAGCTGTAACCAGATGTTCATATAAAAGTGTGCAATGAAAATATTTTACAAGCTTATATGAAAAAAACAACCTTACAATCTTAATTTTTTTCACATAAATTAGGAAATAATTTTTCATAAATTTTTATAGGAACAACCGATTGCTGCCTTCCGAAACATGAGTAACGAAAGAACGATCAGCCTAGAAATTCTTACAGTGTGCTGTGATCTCGACGAAGTTACCAGTTACCGACGAAATTTGTGACCCAATTCGCATAAAACTTTCCACAATTGCAAGCGTTTGAAATGGCGTATGTTAAACATGTAAGAGTCACGCGAGAAAGAACTCAAACTGTCTAATAACTCTACCAGTTTGAGAAACCAACTCTCTAATTACGGCTAGTAGGCGTATCCAAATAGGCAGAGTAAGATGCAGTCTAAGTGAACGCTACACCTCTACTCGTTGTTCGAAAAGCATAGTCTACGGTTTCGTACCACCTTTGCAATCTAACTCGCATATCACACATCTTGATTTTTTGATACAGCTCTTGGCTATGTGACCTTGGATCCTATTTCTAAGGTACGTGCTTATTATGTCCTCCTCCCTTTCACAATAGAAGGGGATGCGTTCCTGGAGCTAAACAACCAGAACGTCTGGTTAAGAATTAGAACCTCCGCTTAACAACAAAAACTATTTGGCTTACATACCGTATGACGAAATAATAATCCACGGGATAAGTAAATCTGGACATGTATTCTGCGGTCTGCAGTAGCAGCGACACCAATGTACGAGGTGAGTTGCTTCTAGATTTTATCCAGATATGGTCTCCAAAAATACAGAGTCAATACATTTAATTTTATTTATTATTTCTTTTCAATTCAAAATTTAATAAAATTGTACAATGCACTAACATTTGAAAATAACCAATTGCAAAATTTAATTTAATAATAAGTATAAAAATAATATAAAACCTATGGTTGAGGCAGCAACTTTTATGTGAATAGCGTCGTTTCTTCAATAATTGGAAGCAATAGTGCTTCATATAATACAAATGTATTTATGCATGAACAATCCAACTTCCTATGTATAAAATTTTCCACTAAATGCTATGACTGCAGTATGAGTTATAGCGATATATATGTTATAAGTTGATGTTACATTTTCCTATACAACGGTTTGTTTTTATTAAATGCGGTTATATCCTTACGGACATATGTATTTCATTGATGATAATAAATACTAGGTCATTCAATAAGTCCGTAGGATGATACATAGATGGCGTTACTAGAATTTTTTCCATATGATTTTTATTTAGTACTAACCTTCAAACGATACGTGTATAAATTTGACAGCAATCTGACTATTTATTCGTGAGTTATAGCATTTTGTGTGAAGCAACTTTTGTTTTTGAAAAAAAATGGAAAAAAGTGAATTTCGAATTTTAATAAAGCATTGCTTTTTGATGAAAAAAAATACAGTGGAAACCAAACAATGGCTTGATAAACATTATCCAAACTCTGCTCCATCGAGACAAATGGTAGAGAAGTGGATGGCTGAATTTAAATGTGGTCGTACCAGCACAAAAGATGCAGAGCGCAGTGGACGCCCAAATGAGGCTGTTATTCCAGAAAACATAAAAAAATCCACAAATTGGTTATGAACGATCGCAAATTGAAGGTGCACGAAATAGCTGACATTGTAAAGGTAGCAGATGGTAGTGTTTTTACCATTTTACATGAACATTTGGGTATGCGAAAGCTCTGTGCAAATTGGGTGCCGCGTGAGCTCACAGTCGACCAAAAACAACAACGAATCGATGCTTCGGAGGAGTCTTTGGCACTGTTAAACCGCAATAAAAGGGAATTCTATCGTAGATATGTGACAATGGATGAGACATGGCTTCACAATTACACACCAGAATCCAAAAGACAGTCAGCTGAGTGGAAAGCAGTCGACGAACCGAATCCAAAGCGAGCAAAGACGCAACAGTCGGCCGGTAAGGTGATGGCGTCTGTATTTTGGGATACGAACGGAATAATATTCATCGACTATCTCCAAAAAGGAACCACCATCAACAGCGAGTATTACTGTGAACTTTTGGATCGATTGAAGGCTGAAATCGCAAAGAAACGGCCACATTTGCAAAAGAAAAAAGTGTTGTTTCACCAAGATAATGCACCGTGTCACAGATCGATGAAAACGATGGCAAAATTGAATGAATTGGGCTTTGAATTGCTTACCCACCCACCATATTCTCCAGATTTAGCCCCCAGCGACTTTTTCCTGTTTTCAGATCTCAAAAGAATGCTTGCTGGAAAGAAATTTAAGTCCAATGATGAAGTAATCGCTGAAACTGAGGCCTATTTTGACGAGAAAGAGAAATCGTACTATAAAAGTGGTTAGAAAAGTTGGAAAATCGCTATACTCGTTGTATCGCCCTCGAAGGCAACTATGTTGAATAAAAAAATCGAGTTTTGTCAAAATGTTGTTTTTTTCTTACTTATCCTACGGACTTATTGAACGACCTGTTATGTTTCCTTAAGATTATTAATATTTATAATATGTATAATCTAATTTTTTGTGTTAACAAGATCCTAGATCTATATTCTTAACTGGATCCAAGCTTTTGTATCCAACTCTACTGATTGCTCGAGTTTAATTTTATATGAAATAATTAAAGTTGATATTTTGTATTCCTTTTATAAACTATTTCGTTTTTGATTTATTTAATTTAAAAATTTTTATTTATAATTTTTACTTTAGGTTAACACAATTCAAACCAGAATGATAATTAATTTTAATTCTATCATCCACCCAAACTCAAAAAAAATGCGAATCCAAAAAAGAACAGTAAAACCGGTACAAGTAAATTTAATATTAATTTGCAAAAATTATTAAGGCAACGTAATCGTTACAGTATAATGTAATATCTATAATGGATATCGGCATCTTTATGGATAGTAAGGCTGCATTAAAAGCTCCAAAGTCAATCCTAAAAAATGTAGCGCGAAAATGTCTGACATCTCAACGGAATGGCTAATAATTTATACATTCACCTGGTTGAGGTAGTGTATTTCAGTATAACGAGAAACTTTAAGAAAGACGATTTTGCTTCACCGTGTCATCACCCATGGCAATTTTGAGTATACTTTTTGTTTCAAGCAAACTGCTACTCTGAATGGAGGCGCAAATGCACACAATTTTAAGACGATCAGACATAGTTTGTTCTATAACAAACATGGAGCATGGTTTGTTCTGGACAACCAATAAATGGAAGATATATAAGTATAGTTCTGGGTGTTATTAATGAACAAGCTATCTTATTGAGAAACATGCGAATAGACTGATTGTATTCTCTCATGACTTCTGTCGCAGTTGCAATTAAGAGGTGGAGGAAATATCTCTACCGCTTCTTGGTCCGTGTTTTGGTCTAGTTCAAACCAGACTTAAGTTTCTGGGTGCACGTACAATTTGAAACTGCAAAACAAACGTCAGGAACATTTTTCACGTCATTGGCAGCTCGTGGCTGGTTTATAAAAGCAAGTGCATGAATAACAAAAGTTCTTTTCATGGTATAGCTACTGCTTGTTTGTGTCTATTCTTTGTCCGAACATAACCTAGCCTAAGGTGCTGTGTTGTGCAGTAATGAAAACCATTACAACTACATCTGGTAAAGTGTTTACAGAGCAACCTCAGTCACTGTGAAGCCGTTTAAGATCTGCTGGCTTAAAGTTAAAGTTAACTAAACCAAGGAATTGTACTTACTTCTCAGCGCAGATTACAAACCAAGCAAAGCAGCCTCCTTTACATGCAAAATGGTCTGCCGTTTGAACGAAAATGCAACACACACTCTTAGTAAAGATGAATAATAAACAATAGTTGACGTTAAGTTCACAATTAAAACACTATCTAACGAAATGCTGTGGAAAGTTTTCGATGTGTATAGAGATATTATTTAGAGTGATTACACACACTAAATTTCAGTTATGTAAAAACAAACCAAAAGCTCCGAAGATTAAAAAGTCAAACCCCACATCGAAACACGCTGAAATTTATGTTCGTCAAAACAATGACGCACTGTTTATTTGTAAACAAATCATTACTGCACTAACTAATATCTGTAATGGGACAAAAAAGGTGTAAAGGCAAAAGGCATTAGACAACAAGTGTTTTGGTGGAATAACAATATTACCAGTGTAACAAAGAATTGTTAAAAACGTCGGAGAAAGCCCAGAATACCAGCAACCGATGAAGAGTGGTCTGAGATTATACCTACATAGTGCTCTTTCTGGTCTCCTTACTTTACATGGAAGCATTTAGTTTTCGCAAATGCAAAATGTTGATGAAGGCTCAATCCTACTTGTAACCACAGAGGAACTTAATCAAGCAGTCAACAGAATAACACTCAATAGTGTATGTAACTGGTTTTAACGGCATTCCGAATATGGTATTGAAAGTTGTGATTGCAAAAAAGTGAGCGATTCTTAGCAATACTTACACAGCTTTTCTGATACAAGAAATGCCGAAAGCATGAAACCACCAAAGGTGTATGCTAATATAATCAAAGGTGACCTGAAGAGACATAGTTGATAAGCTCCTTCAGAAAATTATGTGTAGCTTAATCTAGGTTAATACTGAAGTAAAGGTTTTTAAAACGGCAATTTTGTTGCAAAAAAAAATATAACATAACAGGAGACGTTCCTTAGGGCAGCCCTGACATAACTAAATTAACAAAATAGAAACATTGTTACGTTAACTATTTAACTATTTAATTCAGCTGATCTCAGGATAATATTGGTTCCGTATGTATATACATGCATATGTCTGCACGTCATGCATATGTCTGCACGTCATGCACGTCATTCATGTCGTGAAGTCCGAACTAACAATTTCAATATTTAATAACAGTTTTGTACAATAATAGTCCAAAAAAACGCAACGCTTGATCTTAAACCTAGATCAACACTTGATCAGTAGAAAATAAACGTGTCAGAAGATCAGTTTGCAGTGAATCAGAAAACAAGAAATCTTAATAATTTCAATAATCTCTTTCAAGTAGTTCTTATAAAAAAGCTTTAATCCAGCTTCTGTTTTAAATCTTATTTATTTTTATTTTATATTTCGCCTCATTGGCATCTTCGAAAACTTTTTAAATTTAGAAAATTTGGTTCAAACATTTAATTAACTTAACTATTTGACATTCACTGACACTGTAATTACGGATAAAAAAAACATAATTAAAATTTAATACTTAAACTAATAAATAATTACTAATCTGAATAAATTAACACAAAATACATTAAAAAGATTACTTACAGGTCTTTGGTTAAAATGCTAAAGCTTTAAATACAAACAAGACTATAATGTTTAATTCTAAAAATTATTATTACTTTGGTTTTGGTTATTAAGAGTTCAATATTAATGTTTGAAATAAATATGTGCTTAATTTAGATATAATGAATTGCGAGAATTATCAATCACAAAGAATGATGATAGTGTCATCTGACTATTTAAATGCAAACTGAAATCTATTTAATATAAACCCTGAATGAAACTATTTGACCATTGAACACGAGTTCCTGGCAATCGTATGTGCAACGAACAATTTTAGATGTGACTTATTTGGACGAGGATTTACTATTGTAACCGATAATAAGCCGCTGCTAGGTGAAATAAAGCTACTCCAAACGTCTACAAGAATGACTTGGTTTCATAATAAATTATCTGAATAATAATCTATAACTCAAGCGCGAATGCATTTTCTCGAATTCCACACTCGAGCGTAGAAAAATGTTTGATTACTATAATAGGAGCAAAGCAAAATAAAACGACAAAAACACGAACCAGATGTAGTACAGATGTATATGAACAACCGATTCTGTCATTTATAAGGTTCATATACGTTTTTCAAATTTTATAAAAAAAAATATGTAAAAAGAATACGGCTTGTTGGTAGTTAATTTTTTTATGACAACACATATAAAGCAAACTTATTCCTTAAATGTTTTCTAAATAAGAATAACATTCTCATAAAAATTCCTGATAGAAAAATGTTAAGCATCTTCCAGTTAAACCAGTTCCTTAATCAAATTTTCATGTTTATTTCAGAACAAGAACAATGCTATAAACCATTTTGAAATAATCAAAAAGCTAAATTCCTTACTTATTTATAAGCAAAGTTGCAGAAAATAGAAAATTACGAGAGAGAAGCAATAAGTAGCCTGAAAAGAATCGTCAGTTTTTGACATAGTTATTTTTTATGAGAATGGTTCAAGGTCCGATTATCAAACAAAATGTAATGGTTTACCCGCTGAGACATGAAAATTAGTTCTTAGCTCACTTTTACGAATGAGACTTATTATTTATTTTGTAACCCTAAGATTCATGTACATACTCAGGAACTCGTATGTGAATAACTGTAATAAAAAAACATCATAAACTATTTTATTTTTAGAAATATTTTCTAGTTTCCATTTGGTTTTTCTGTTGTCATTTTTTGGGTAGGATAATAGATAAAAGGGAAAATGAAATATTTCTATTTCTATTTTCATTTTTATGTTGTACTTATGTACTTGTGGTGGTTGTAAACATTAATAATGATTGTTTTATTCTGTTCTATGAGATAAACAAAAATTTATGGTTTGTGATAAGAAAATTTTATGAAAAATTAAATGAAATAAATAAAAATCGGTAAGAGAAATAACGGTTTTATTGAAATTAGAGATAAAAGGTGTTTTGTGTAATGGTCGTAAGGGTATAAGATTGTGATTATTATTTTTATTACAGTTGGTAAAAGGTTGTCTTGTTATTAATGTTGATCATAATTCAAACTCATTTAAATATTTAACTTTTATGTTCCACTATCATTTACGATTTATCTTTTTCAAATAACAATGTGTACAATTCAAAATGGAGAATTCAAATTTTTACCCTCAACACCGGTTCAAAACAAAGTTATGCTATGATCACCGTTTGTGTCAAGCAACACCAAACTAAAGTTATAAAAGACATTGATTAGATCTATGGTGATACATCACAAACGTGAACTCTTACACCAGTTTATAAAGCACATTTATTTGAAAGTTGGCGTTACAGTTTATGAGACATTTTTGGTTCACTTGGAATCGAGAGTATAGAACCGATATAGTTTTGAAATGAACCATCTTAATAAAGATCGTGATACAATAGTCTAAAGCCGTTCAAATTTTACGTTTATGTTTTATTGTAATAAACATATACTATGAATATAATATAACATATACTAGACCAAGCTCCCCCGACACTTTAGTCTACCTCACATGTAACCTTTGTGAAATTGGGTTTAACTTATAGAACCTATATCAGAAAATATCTATCTAGTGGCTGACTTTCTCATTTATGTTCATCAATACTTTTAATTAATTTTTATAATCACTAATTACAAAAGCCTACTTATTTGAAATGTAACCTCGCTAAAATTTCTTGATATTATTGAGACATATTTATAATTTAAGAAAATTTGGGTCTGTCTTGAGATTTTTGTTTTTAAGTACCTGGCAGACCTAATTGAATGGATGAAACATTATTAGCTTATTTACCTCACATGTTACCTTCACCAGATATTTGTAACTAAAGAGTACATCTTGTTGAATAAGAAAACACATGTAGGATTCTAAAAAAAATAATAAATATGGCCAGCTTTATTTTTAATAAACGAAATTGCGCGTGAAAATAATGCATTACCCCCGCAGTTTGAGTTTTAGAATGGTTCAGTAACAATTTTAATATTTTCAGTTCAGACGAACCAAGCCTGCGACGCTTTCGTTAATTTTTTAAAATAAAATTACGTCATGGATTCGGTTAACAATGATGATACAGCTCTTACGTCAAATACCATGCCCATTTATTAAATGGTCAATTATATTTAATTTGGATGAAGTTGAACACGTTTTATCGCTTTTAGAGAGCATTCGAAATTCTTATCCTGACGGGATTCCACCCTTTTTACTCATTAAGTGTGCTTATTCTCTGGCATTGCCTCTGACCTTTATTTTCAATATGAGTTTACATTCTGGTCTGTTTTCGGCTACATGGAGTTGTGGTTACACACACAGAAGAATGCGAACAGAATTTCTTTTATGAAACCATTGGCCTTTGGATGCAGCACGTTTGCCTCGACTAGTAGGTCAGTTAGAAGTGGGACTGGGGATGTCCAAGGTATTCCAAAAGCATGAAAGTGCTGCTTACTATTTAAAAAGTATTCTGAGTCAATCGAGAAAGGAGAAAAACACACGTAACAGAACCAGAACAAATAAACACCATATTGAGAACGTTTAGTCACTTTAGTGTTATGTATTCTTGTATTCGCATAAGGTTAGTCTCAAATTTAAAAAAGCAAGTTTGTTAAACCTGTCTTTACGCGTTTCTAAAATTCTTAGACATAAATAGTAGATTCCTGTATGAGTTGAGAATGATGGCAATTCTTCACGAGGATAAAGTTTCCCGAAACGAGCGGAGCGAGTGGAGGGAATCATCCGGGAATCATTCGAATCATGTAATCATCCTATACGAATACAAGATGCTATTTTATCCACGACTACAAAATATTTCGATCGATTTCCACTTTTATTGCTAAAGTTTGTATCACCATATTGAAATCATGCTTTAAAGATAGCATAAAAACACAACAAGTTTTTTTATTTTATATTTTATATATGTATTGTTCTCGTTTTAACCTGTTTATATTACTATACCAACAAATTTTTATATTCCTATACCAATAAGTTTTTAATTTGTTAGGGGAATATTTAATACACTATAGAACTGTTGAAGAATTTAATTAGAATCACTAGTTGTGGAATGAATACAATTACAATGGAAGATATACGTATGAAAACGTAGTCTTTCTTCAGAAGTAGTCTTTCTTTAGTAGTCGTGGATAAAAGTATTTTATTCTATAACAACTGTTAAAACGGGCTATTATCAACTAAAATTAGAGGGAAAAATAGCACTTTACAATCAAGGGTAGATAAAGTAGTACTTTAACAGCAAGGGTAGATTAAGTATTTTTCTGTTGATATTCTTCAAGTTTTTCCATTTTTGAAAGCGAAGGTATTCTCTTTGATGTACGATTGATCCGCGATTTTTCAGGCAATTATAAATTTTAGGCAATCTACGAATTGCTTCTGAAGCCCCCTCTTCCATATCAGAAGGCAGTTTTCTTCTGTAATATCGCACATATTCACAAACCCAAACTATCTAATTTTCAAATATACTTTTTTCTACTTCAAGGTACGAAAATGTCATTTTAATATATAGTAAAACCTATGTGAAAGGGAAACTTTTCTAAGTAGTGACTGAAAATGTTTTCAGTCACTAGGACTGAAAGTAAATAAGTTTCGGTGGTCGCCTACAGGTGGTGGTTATTTAAAGAATTTAATATTTTAGATTGAATTTCAATTACTGTTTCTGTTGTTGTTTCGGTTGCTGTGTTTATTTCTGTCAATATCGCAGTATTTTGAAGGGATTGAATATTTTGAATATTTTGATCGAATCGAATCGAAACTAATCATTATATCAACTCTGTGTAATTAATTAATTAAACTAATAATGAGTGTGTTTTGTTCTATATCGGTGAAATCGGAGCGATAAAATAAAATTTGTATCAGATATATCGTATAATTTTTTCCTCCGATAATTAAGTATCAGATATAAAATATATTCTCTGAGTTCTTTCCGCCAAAAAAAAAATAAAAATAATTTATTAATTAATTAATAACAAATAGTTTTATTAAAAAATTTATTTATATTTGTTTTTAATTGAAACTTTACATACAATTTTTTAAATTTATACTTTTAACGATGACTTTCAGTCGGTAAAAAAAATATCTGTAATATCTGTAAAAGTTTTTGGAGAAAATATATGAATTATTTTCATTATTCATATTGTCAAATTAATATCTGCTAAAAACTTACAAACCGACATATCCAAATTTGACTGTGTAAAAAATAAACAAGATCGCATTTTTACCAGTGTAAAATAATGAATTATAAGGCGTGCTATACACCTGAGCTAAACTATGCGAAATATACGAACTACGTTTTTAGAAAAGTAATGTTTTAATGCGAATAAAGCTTTTTAAAAAAATGTAATGTTTCCGTTTTTATTTTCTTTTTTAAATGTTTTGATTCCGTAATGTTTTTTTTTCTGTAATTACGTTATATACATTATTTTTTTTAAACATTGTTCGCATATTTCGCATAGTTTAGCTCAGGTGTATAGCACGCCTTATTGTGTTCGCCTGTTATTATTCCATCTGTAGGCGAACACAATAATAACATTATTTTACACTGGTAAAAATACGATCTCTTTTATTTTTTACACAGTCAAATTTAGATATGTCGTTTTGTAAGTTTTTAGTAGATGAATTTGTAAATATTTTCATTTATATTTACAAGCGTAGAAAAAATAGCGTTTTCTACGCGTGGTAAAAACGTTTTTGCGTTCCTGAACTTATTCCACTCGACGCTATCGCGTCTCGTGGACAAACCGTTCAGTCACGCAAAAAGAGACGTTTTCACCACTTGTATAAAAATCTACTATTTGCAAAAAACAAAAGAAATTGATTTGTTTGTTTGTTTGTTCATAAAACTCAAAAAGTTATCAAAGCCACCTATACTAATTTTTTTCGTTAAACTGTTTTTTCCTGACACTTTTAAATTAAATTTATCATTGTCTTCTTTAACAATTGCCATAGAAAAAAATGTTGTATTCCACACGACGATAAAATTTCATTATCTTCTCGATGCTTATTACACTGTGCGACAAATGGTAGGGGTCATTGATCCGCTGGGGCTCTGACCAGGAAAAGTTATATCGGTAAAAAAAAAGTTATACATATCCCGGCGTTTCGCTGGGTCACGTCTAGGAATCGAGATATATCGATTTGAAGTTAGTATGTATCATATAGGGGAAATAGTCACCTTTTGGGGACATAACTCAAGAAAGACTAGTCCGATTTTACTGAAACAAATTTAGAAAAATTAAAATTACAATTTCTTTAATCTACTCATACACTATTTCTTTACACAATCATCAGTTTTGCAGTTATAAATAAATTTATGAAGAAAAAAAATAATTTTTTGCCTAAATAATAAAAAAATTGTATTTTAACAAATCATAAAAAATTCAAAACGGGAAAAAGTGTCAAGTCTTATTACTTTGACGTAAAGTCACATAATCTGTGCACAAAACGAGACATGGATCATGAAAATCGATGAACGCATTTTGCTTTTATTCACAATTAAGTAAAGAGTAAGTAAAGGCATTTTGACAAGAATATTGATTTTTCATAGAAAATTTTTTTTAAATATTTTTATTGGAATAAACTCCAAAATTCATTGTTTTAAATGTATTTGGACATGTGTCTATGTGGCTTTGTGTATTAATTTTATTTTTTTTTTACTTTTTTATTTATTATTTTCTATTTTTTATTTTTTTTAATTTTTATTTATTTATTTTATTTTATTATTTTATTTTATTATTTTTAGTATAATTTTGTTTTATATTTTTATTATATTTTATTATATTATTATTATTATTTATCATTATTATTATTAATATTATTATTATTGTTTATTTTTGTTATTATTTATTATTATTATTATTTATTATTATTATTTATTATTTATTACTATTATTATTATTATTTATTATTATTATTTATTATTCATTATTTGTTATTATTATTTATTATTATTTTTTATTGTTTATTTATTATTTATTATTTACTTATTATTTATTTATTATTTTTTTATTATTCATACGTTATTTATTTATTATTTATCTTATATATATATATTAACATTTTTCATTTTATTTTTTATATTTTTATTACACTTTTATTTTATTATTTTTATTATTTTTTTTTTTTACTTTATTACTTTTATATCATTTATTTATTTATTTTATTTTTTTTGTATTTTTTATTTATTTAATTTTAATTTTTTTATTTTTTCGTTACTTTATCAGTATAGTATATCAGTAGATTAAAGGAATTGTAATTCTTAATTTCTAAATTTGTTTCAGCAAAATCGGACTGGTCGTTCTCGAGGAGAACCCCAAACGTGATAATATCTCCTATATGATACTTACTAACTTCAAATCGATATATCTAGATTCCTAGACGTGACCCAGCGAAACGCCGGAACACGTATAACTTTTTTTTTGCCGATATAACTTTTCCCGGTAGTCAGAACCCCAGCGGACTTTGGCTGTCGCACAGTGTTATTAGCGTCTCGGCTAACGCCTCAACGCTAAGATAGCCCTCGAAGATAAAGTGCAATTTTATGATCTTGTACAATAAATAACTATTTTCTCCATTCTATAAAAGCTTCGACAATTACATGAAAATCCATACAATCTGAATAGATTGGCTGGATTCCGTGTTGAAATTTTGCTCATATGAAGATTATACGAATTGTATATTGAAAAATAGACAAAATTTAAAACAACTTTTATTATGCTGTTCTGACCTACATTGTATCAACTTGTGTTGAGCATTTATGTATAAAATTAACACATTTTAATTTTCATTTAAAAAATATTAATTTTATTTTTATAAATTTTGTTTTATGAAAACATCTTGTCCATGTCACAAGTATATTTGACAGTAATACCGTAATATATTCCAAAAAAGTGGGAGTCTAATTGGTGCAAAGTGGATAGTGTATTTGTTAAAGGATTTGAATGGATAAGATTACGATTTCGAATCCCAACCGAAACAAATAAAACAAAAAATATGAGTTTTTTCTGAGATAATTATCAGCTATTTCATATCTTTGAATTGAAAAAAATTCAAATCACTTAGTTTCTTTAGTTCAAGCGCTCACAAAATCCCGAATAACCATAATATATATCTTTCTTTATTTATAATACTATTAATGATATGCTCTCACCTTCCTTTTTTGATTAAACTTTAATATTTCAATAACTCTATATAATAAGTATGTTACCATATAAATAACTATTAAACAAATAATTAAGACTACTAATTATTTGTATAATAGTTATTTAATTATATAATAACAATATTTAAAACAACTTCAATATTTTTCAAGAAAAATTTCGATTATTTTCACAATTCTCAAAATAACATCTCCACTATATGGGATTTTTTGCATTAAATTTCTAGACAATACTTTGTGTGAATTCATAGAATGGGAAACATTTCTATTCTAATTAACATCATAAGTCACGATTGTATAGTCATTATTGATTGTTTCAAACCAATGCGAAATCAATGACTAACACTTGGTCAATTTGTAGTCCTATATGTATTAATATTAGACTACATTAAAAATGGCTCGTATATCAGTATATCAGTTTCTCAGTATATCACTATATCAGTATATTATATTAGTATATCAGTTTATCAGTATATCAGTATATCAGTATATCAGTATTTCAGTATATCAGTATATCAGTATATCAGTAAATCAGTATATCAGTATTTCATTATATCAGTATATCAGTATATCAATATATCAGTATATCAGTTTATCAGTATAATAGTATATCAATATATCAGTATATATCAGTATAACACTATATCAGTATATCAGTATATCAGTATATCAGTATATCAGTTTATCAGTATATCAGTATATCAGTATATCAGTAAATCAGTATATCAGTATATCAGTATATCAGTATATCAGTATATCAGTATATCAGTATAACAGTATATCAGTATATCAGTATATCAGTATATCAGTATATCAGTATATCAGTATATCAGTATATAAGTATATCAGTATATCAGTATATCAGTATATCAGTATATCAGTATATCAGTATATTAGTATATCAGTATATCAGTATATCAGTATATCACTATATCAGTGTATCAGTATATCAGTAAATCAATATATCAGTATGTGAGTATATCAGTATATCAGTCTATCAGTTTATCAGTGTATAAGTATATCAGTACATCAATATATCAGTATATCAGTATTTCAGTATATCAGTTTATCAGTATATAAGTATATAAGTTTATCAGTATATCAGTATATCAGTATATCAGTATATCACTATATCAGTATATCAGTATAGCAGTATATCAGTATATCAGTATATCAGTATATCAGTATACAGTATACAGTATATCAGCATATCAGTATATCAGTTTATCAGTATATCAGTATATCAGTATATCAGTATATCAGTATATCAGTATATCAGTATATCAGTATATCAGTATATCAGTATATCAGTATATCAGTATATCAGTATATCAGTATATCAGTATATCAGTATATCAGTATATCAGTATATCAGTATATCAGTATATCAGTATATCAGTATATCAGTATATCAGTATATCAGTATATCAGTATATCAGTATATCAGTATATCAGTATATCAGTATATCAGTATATCAGTATATCAGTATATCAGTATATCAGTATATCAGTATATCAGTATATCAGTATATCAGAATATCAGTATATCAGTATATCAGTGTATCAGTATATCAGTATACCAGTATATCAGTATATCGGTATATCGCTGTATCAGTATATCAGTATATCAGTATGTCAGTATATCAGTATAACAGTATATCAGTATATCAGTACATATCTGCAGTATCTATCAGTATATATCAGTATATATCAGTATATATCAGTATACATGGGTATATATCAGTATATAAGTATATCAGTATATCAGTGTATCAGTATATCAGTATATCAGTATATTAGTATATCAGTGTTTCAGTATATCAGTATATCAGTATTTCAGAATATCAGTATATCAGTATATCAGTATATCAGTATATCAGTATAGCAGTATATCAGTATATCAGTATATCAGTATATCAGTATATCAGTATATTAGTATATCAGTATATCAGTATATCAGTATATCAGTATATCAGCATATCAGTATATCAGTATATCAGTATAACACTATAACAGTATAATAGTATAGCAGTACAACAGTATAACAGTATAACAGTATATCAGTATATCAGTATATCAGTATATCA